>JAGXOD010000021.1:6380000-6472500 GCA_020368025.1 Brachyhypopomus occidentalis | reverse complement strand
TCCCCGGCACGACCCCAACGCCCGCGGGGTTTCACAGAGGCAACAGATGAGCACCAGCAAGGCTGCCTCCTCTGCCTTGCAGATGGTATACACACACACACACACACACACACGCACACGCAGTCAAAGCGGGCGGACGGGGGAGGGTCATCCGTTGATTCTCCTGGCTCGCCCTGTCGCGTTCGTAAAACAGATAACAACAACAAACAAGTGTCGGCAGAGCTGCAGCCGGCGCCGACCGCGGACCATATGGGCTCCTCAGCTCCGGCCGCTCCGCACCGAGCTGCCACAGATGGCGTCGTCCGTGCCGGCCCTACACCCCCCCCCCCCACCCACCCCATGCCTCCACCCCACGCCCCCACCCCCTCCATCAAAGACAAGCCTCGCACCGGATCCAGCTCAGCGCGCTAAACAAAGGTTCCCTTTCAACTCCGCAATCTCCGCCGCTGCAGAGGATGAGTTAAGCGAGGCGGAGGGCAACGGAATGGAGCGGGTCGGAGCGGGTCGGAGCGGGTCGGAGCGGGTCGGAGCGGGTTGTAACGGGTCGGAGCGGGTCGGAGCGGGTCGGAGCGGGTCGGAGCGGGTTGGAGCGGGTCGGAGCGGGTTGTAACGGGTCGGAGCGGGTCGGAGCGGGTTGTAACGGGTCGGAGCGGGTCGCAACGGGTCGGGTCGGAGCGGGTTGTAACGGGTCGGAGCGGGTCGGAGCGGGTCGGAGCGGGTCGGGGTGAGTCGGAACGGGTCGGGGTGAGTCGGAACGGGTCGGGGTGAGTCGGAGTCATAAAGGGTCAGAGCGGGTCGGAGCGGGGCGCTGCGTTAAGAGATTATGAGGAGCAGCAGAAGGGATATGCGGAGAGGAGGATCCCCCCCGCGTCTCCCCGGGTTTTGATGGGGTCTCCGGAGGCCGGTAGGAGCTCCACAAGGCTGTGTGTGCTGGCAGAGAGTGGAAAAGCAGAGGTGGGGGGGGGTTGTGGGGAGTGGAACTCTCTCTCGCGTGAAGTCCTGAGCGGAACGGCCTCTCCTGAGGAATACTGCCGACCAGACACCCCCTCCAAACTCCCCAACCTAACCCATCCCCCCAGAACATTACAGCACTGAGCCTTCCCACACACACACACACACACACACACACGGCCGAGCTACAGATGGTCCTCTAATGCACTTGTGGACACTGAGTCCATAAGACAAGCAGACAGCAGTGCACAATGCATTCCCTAGAAGACTTTAGCCAACACCACTTCAGCCACCAAGACAAATGTCAAATTAGAACGCCTCCTTTTGGAGTCACATGTAAATCACATGCCCCTGAAAATATTAACCTATGCAGGATGGATCCCACTACACTGGCTGTAAGTGTGATGGAGTGTGTAGACTATTTAGAAAACAGCTACCTCTGCACTACTCTCCCACCACTCTCTCTCTCTCTCTCTCTCTCTCTTTTTTAATCTTTCTCTCCATTTTTCTTTCACTCCCTCAATTTACACTCCTTCCCCCCTCCTGGCATTTTCCATCTTTCCCTCCATCTTTCTCCCAACCATACACTTTCTCTCTCCATTTGCTCTCTGTATCTCTCTGACATATCTTCTCTTGTTCTCTAATTTTCTCTGATATTCCTTTATTCTATCTTTCTTTCAGTCCCCCCCCCGACTCCCAATATTACCATCAATCACTACAAAACGACCATGATGGGGGGGGGGAGAGATCGTGCTAATGGCTGACGACGCTCGTTAGAGCTCCCCCGGCCAAACGAACCAGCGCCTGTCTAAGATTCGGGCGTGAGTGTGACTGCAGTGTCCACAGAGCGAGCAGACAGCGGGGGAGGGGCAGCCCTCGCTCAAATTAGTTCAGGAGGCGGGAACAGATGGAGTCACCCCCCCCACCCTCAACCCACACCCTCCCTCTCACCACGCCATGTCTGTATACAAACTCCACCATCACTATTTTAAACCACGCTTTCAGCCCTCTCCCTGTTCAATCATCTGTCTCTTTTCCTTCTTGAAGATGAGATGGAGTACTGGGTGGGTGGTGGTGGTGGTGGTGGTGGTGGTGGTGGGGGGGGGGGGGTGTTAAAGAATAAAAAAAAAATGGACTTCTATGTCAGTAGCAGCTCCCACCCCATCTCCCCTAATCCTAGCCCGGAGCCTCGCAGTGCCGTCAGGCGTGCTATTACATGGCAACAATTAGGAGGGCTGGGGCCGGCACCTGGTCTTCCTCATTTGCCGTGGGCTTCAGCGGCAGCTGACTGTACGGTCTCCACCCCGCCAGGTGGTTCCACTTCAATCACATTAGTTAGTCACTCTAGGGTTAATAAAGGCCGCGCCGTTCCCCCTGCCTGCGCACTCTCCACAGCCTTTTCACCCCGCCGTAGCCACTACGTCTTCTTTATGGATCTAGAGACAATGCGTTTTAAGACTCGTTAAAAGGCCCGGATCCCTCCGCCGGTGGTAATTAAACCACGAAGGCCTGGGGCTCCTCGGGATCCACGGGGCTAATGTGGCGCGGCCCTCCGTGCGTACGAGCGGCCCGTCCGTGCCAAGCGTGGCGAGTCATAATAGAGGCTTTTCATGGGCGCGGGAAACAGATGGAGGGGAAAGAGGCAGGAGGAGGCAGAGACGCGGTACGGATCCGCAGCGGCGCGCAGACAATGCAGAGAGATGCACATGCCCCCCTCCACACCCTCCACCCCCTCCACCACCCCACCCCCCCCACCCCCACCCCACCACCACCAAAAAAAAAAACCCCAAGCACTCTGCTGCAGCCCCTCTGATGTCTGCTTTTTGTTAGCTTTTGTTTTGTCCTACTCAAAAAGCAGAGTAAATAGCGCTCATTTCAATGACAATCGGTATAGATTTACACATTTAAACGTGGCGCAAATCCGCCGCGGCGCCCGAATGATCATTAGCAAACACGCAAATTACATGGCCACTGAAAACATATGTAGGCAGCTGTTTTGTTTGTTTAAAAGCAACGGCAACGTGGATTTTATTGCCCCGACGAAGACGCCTGTTGCTTTGTGGCGGCCATTAGAAGGTGCTTTGAAAACGCAAGCTTCTTTGGAAATTATGACACAATGTGATGCAGCACAAAGAAAGGCTCTTCATGTCTGAGCGTACACACTCATACATACACACACGCACACACACACAGAAAGAGAGAGAGAGAGAGAGAGAGGGAGAGAGAGAACGGAGCAGGTGAAGCTTCAAAACTTTACACTGATGCAGATGGAAAGATAAATGAAGCAAATTGCAGGGTTAATTCCTACTGCTATTAGCTTGGTCATTTATTTCTTGCATTGTGCATTTATTAGTGGGGTGTTATTAAACTGTACAAAATTATACTGTGCATCAGATGATGGGAGGGTAGCAAAGCAATTTGTTGCTATCCTACTCCATCAGTCATTTGTTTCATTCTCTTAAGACATATCAGCATCCTTTCTGCTTGCCTTCTCTCCTCTCTCTCGCACACGCACACACACACACACACACACACACACACACACACACACACGAAGACGCACCATTTAACACATCAAAGCCCAGAGGCCGTAGACATCAGGGCAGAGGAGAGAAAGACGAACCCAGCATCCCACTTTAATCTTCTTTAGGCAGCCGCGTGTGGAGACGGATTCCATTCCATTCAGGACAAAGATGCTAACGCTAAAGGGGGTGGAGAGGTTCTTTACACTTTACAGCTCAGCACACGCGCATACACACGCACAATCTCGATGCGCGCACACACACACACACACACACACACACAAAAAGCGCCGCCATTTCAAAAGGCCTTTGAACCGTGTTAAGAGGCATAATGCATATCCTATTAATTATTAATCATTTCTGGTCCAAAATAAACACTTGGTGCCAGACTTCTAGAGTCTTACGGTGGAGAGATGAAAGAAAGAACGAAGCAGCGTATGAAATCGGGGTCACAAGCCCCACATGACAGATCGTTAAAACACAAGGAATCCAGACGTTAACTGCAAGAGTACAACAATTTGGGTGACATTCTGTGGCCATGTGGGGGGACATTCCGTGGATATCGGACAACATTCCGAGGACATCAGGTGACATTCTGTGAACATTTGGGAGACATACCATCGCAATAGGCCTATCGGTAAGAAGCAGCTCGCACCGAACGACATGGTTGTTGGTGGCACTTTGAACTGCGATGCTATTAGCCAATCACTGTCAAACTTGTCTACAGTACGGACATGTAGTCGGTGCAACGTGACGATGGACAACTGCTGTCAGACACGTTGAGGGTAAATACATTTTGACACTTTGCATGCAATTTTTTGCTGCCAGTATTACCCAGCGTTAATGCATTTTGTATGATGTCAGACACTGTATATACACACAGGCACACACACACACATGCTCACACACACACACAGTATCTGTACAGTCTGAACATGGGCATTGGGAGCAGCTGTTCAGTTAGCTTGCACATCAGTGTCAGAGTGCTTGAGTGCTAACGGGATTAGCTCCAGCCAATCAGAGGAGGAAGGCAGGACTGGGGCCTCTTATCTGCCCCTCTCCCCCCCCCCCCCACCCCACCACCACAACCGTCCACTCACTGATATGACACAGGCAAAGTTCAAAGGGGGTAGCTGTTTTCTTCTGGGTTCTGTTGCCCTCTGTTGCTCAGTGACTAATGCTTGAACTGGTTGGTCGGCCAAAACCACATTGTCCAATAAGGCTGTAAAGGTGGTACAGAAACTGAACAGATGCAAAGAAGGTTAGAAGGTAAGAAACCAACCAATTAGAAACTTATACATACAAAGGTGCTGTTTCTACCTGTCACTTTGCTCCAGTAGAGACACTCAAGAAACAAGACATCATAACTCATCAATGTCTGAAAAGCCAACAAGACCACCAATTAATTCAATGTTCTATTACATGTAGATGTAAAATGTCACATAAGGGATGACCACTCCAAGTTTCTTTGTATATATACATACATTTATTCCTTTATTTTTTGCTAATTTGACTGTAAAATTTCTTTATTTACATTTTACATTTAATGTACCTGCATATAACTGCCTCCTCTCTAGAGATTTGATTTTTTTATCATAATGTATTTTACCACCATAATGGTTTCACACCTGTTACTGTGATTGAAAGGTTAACTGCAAAGGTAAACATCCACTGGAAGACATTGCACCTGATGTATTTATCAACACAGCCTGCTGAACCGTTAACGATTATTACTATTATTACTATTAAGTGATTAATAGTAATTGAGGTGTAAGGAAATTCTATAATCAGATATAATCCACGCCAGGGTATGTGTCTCTCCCCCTCATGTTGCAAATTGTGGACTTATAGGATCATTATTAGAGAAATAAGCTCTATTAGACTGCTCTCTGTCCACAAGACATCAGAGCTTCTTGAGCTTCTTGAATGAACAGATTAGATGCTGCTTGTATTCAGAGTCTGAAAGAGTATAGAAAGTATTTGGCATGCCACAAGGGTAAATTATGAGACCTTTTTTCACTTTGTGGCTATATTAAGTCCCTCACACACAAATAACAGTGCAGCACCTCCTGTGGGCCAGGATCGACTTAGCCACAACCTCTCCACCTCTTTCAGTGAGGAGACTTAGCGAAATGCCACATAGAAGCAGTATGATGGGTGAAGCACATTTTAGCTGTAATGATCCATGTACTGGTAGAGTGTAAAAACCCACTCCTACCAGTGGCCCCATCACAGGTAATCTCACTGGCCCAGGAACCAGCCTGTATGTGGATCAGCAGCATGTGGGGCTTTGATGGTGAAAGCCCCCAGGAGAAGTGCTCGCACCACTGATAGACACATTCCAGCCTGCTATGAAAAAGCCTCAAGTGACCATATTACTTCTCTTTGGGTATTTCAGACAGCACCATATAATGTACTCTAAAAGCCTAGCCAGCAGGGTGCAGGGGCCACTGCCTGATTGTTGGTTATTGATTCAGTACAGAAGATGGCTACAGTTGAGAGAGGGGTGTATATAAAGCTATCGATTCCTCCCACCACAGGAAAAGATTCTTAAAGATGGCAGTAGTGGTCATTAATCTCTTTAAACTAAAACAGGGATCAACAGTCTATGATCCGAGTCTCATGTTTCTCTTGTGATTCTAGCGACCAATCAAAAGGGAAAAAAACAAATTTGAATAAAAAAAGTTCCAACAGATAAGCAGAAGATTAGTCACGCACGCAAACACAAATGCGATGCTCACACGCACGCACGCACACACACATACACACACACACACACACTCGTGAACAGACTCCTTGAGAAAAACCTTGTACATTTTTACAGACAGTGTTCATTATTACTGTGTAATGACACAGCGAGGTTCATTATTCCCTTTCTTGGACACAGACAGCAGTGACCCTGCAACTTGATCTGCTCTGCAGCTCCGTAATGGAGCTGGACACAGTCCACAGTCTTCAGATTCATCAACAAAAGATCTTCTCACAGTTCATCCCATAGTCAGTGTCTTGAAAAGCTATTTCACTGCTTTTTCGGTATCATAATTTCTAATAAACATTGGAATCACTAAAAGTGACTTCTCAACACATTAAGGATTAGTATTCCACATATAGAAAATTCTTTAAACAGTTCAAAACCTCTGAGCATCTGAAATGACATCAAATGCTGTTTTACAGGACCATGCAAAGAGAGTGACATATCTCTGAATGCACGTGTGTGTGTGTGTGTGTGTGTGTGTGTGTGTGTGTTTCAAGCTTTGTTACATTCTGATTAAAAGCTAGTGGGGTGGGAGTGTACAATTCAGTGAACTGAGCAACAGTAAGAGCAATTCCATTTCACATAGTGCTGATTTCCATTATATTATTTCCCGGCTAGAGAAAGACAGAGAGAGAGAAAGAGAGCGAGAGAGAGAAAGAGAGAGAGAGAGAGATTCCTGAGGGACAACACATCTCCACTGGCACTGACAAGTTTGGCAGTTCCAGCAATAGAGAGGCAGAGAGAATAGGAGAGAGGGAGAGAGGGAAGACAAAAACAAAATGAGTTCCTCGCATCAGGGGATTCCTTTGATTGAAGTTGACACAAACATGCACCCATGCCCCCCCCCCCGCACACACAAACACAAACACACACACACACACCTGACACTGGCAGCTGCCTTCTACAGCGACATGTTCTCACTTGTCATCCAGCTTGCTTCATGGCTAAGCATGCTGCTTCTGACAGGTATGACAATCAGAGCACAAACACACACATGCACACACACACACACACACAGAACCCCCTCAACAAACACAACCACAAAAACACACACAGAACCCCCTCAACAAACACAACCACACACACACACACACAGAACCCCCTCAACAAACACAACCACACAAACACGCACAGAACCCCCCCAACACCCATGCACAGAAACCCTCCCCCAACACACACACACACACACACAGAACCCCCCAACACACACACAGAACACTCCCAACACTTACACACAGAAACCTCTTTTACAAAGAAGAGAATTGAACAAATGATCAAATTTAAGTTGATCACATTGGCTGCGTTAAGGAGGGACGGCCGGTCTTCATACTCACTCATAATTCCACATTACCTAAGGCTCTGCTGTGGATGTTTCAGGCCACCGCCCGCAATCGCCGCTTGGGCTGCTGTGTTACTCTGAACTGTGACAGCAGTCAGAGTGTTTTAATGAATCGCCCTGTGTCTCAGTCCGCCTTGTATGAACAGCTCTTGCAGAAAGAGTTAGTGTTGTACTGGTGGATGAGACACTGCTGGCAAACATCCATTACCAAAGTGCGGCCAGCCCTGTGGTGGCTGCGACGGGTCTGTGTGCGTGTGACAGCATATGCGTGTGTGCGTGTGTGCGTGTGTGTGTGTGTGTGTGTGTATGTTACGCCGTCTGCAGGGGTCCGCCTAGCTGTGCTGGTCCCATGGAGATCTTCTTCACCCTGGCGGGCTGTCTCGGACACAAGCTGCTGTCCCTTACCGCCCCTCCACTCCCACGTCACCCCCCATCAACCCCACCCTCCCTACACCCCCCCCACACACTCCACCCAACACCCCCTGCCCTCTGCGATCAGGCATCCATTTGGCGCCATTGTCTAGGGTGTCCACACACATCTGTCATGCACAGGCAACATTGGCACTGACAGACAACCTATTGTCCCTTTAGCCGAGGGAAGAACGCAGCCACAGTTTGGGGTAATTGCTGGTCCTAATTAGTCCGTCACACACGGACACACACACACACACACCCACACACACACAGTTAAATATGCGCAGACTCAAGCACACATGCACACAGACACATACACGTCTATACACACATGCACACACACAATTGTTTTTTAATTAAACACCATCTCGTCCATAATGAGCAACTCATATCAGGCCGTAGCACTGAGCCAGACGTGGAGAATTGGAGAACTTCCACTGCCCCAGTCGGGAAGGAGGAGCCAGGGCCCCTATCCCACACAAAACGCCGCCGTGTCACATGTTGCCATGGAGCCGGTAACCTGATAGTGGGAGCTGGCTGGCTCTCTGCAGGAGTGACCCAGACGCCTCTCCCCACCTGTGCTCCTCTCCCCTGCCTGCCTCCGCCCACCTCCCCCAGGAACCGGCCCAGATAACACCACCTCCCCCAGGAGCCGACCCAGATATCACCACCTCCCCCGGCACAAATTACATATTCGCTAACGATGCGCGAGGCCGTTCAAGAAGCATGGAAGACGAGAAGCGCAGAAGCAGGCGCAACGGTCCGAATGGCCGACCTTGGAGACGGACGGATCTGATGCAGAGATGGAGTAGACTTGGGCGGCATTCAGTGCTGTTTAATCAGATGCCGCAGCAGGCGCGGTTTAGCGGACCACCAGGAGACGGATTGCATCACGTCTGCTTGGTACAAATCAAATCCTTGTGGAGGTAATGGCATTGGGTGAAATGCACCTTGCTGTTCACCTGAAAGACAGAGAGTGTTACAGAGGGTGAGAGACAGAATCCCCCAAGAGATTCGGTGGTTATACCAATGACAGATTTAAGCACACCCCCAGTTTTCAATCCATATGTCGTCTTTGTTCTGGTAAAAGTGCCGAGTCACGGGTAAACAAATTAAACTCCAGTGAATCTGGACAGACAGTGTTTTTGATTGCTTATATTTGTAGGAATTCAGAAGTCTACTTATTGCACGTTCATTTCGTACAGACATAAAGGAGAAACATGTTTATTGGCAATTATGGCAAAGTCCACATTAGTGTCCATGGTAACTGTTATCATTTTATTTCAGGAAAAAAAATATATCAAAAATATAAAGGGGTCTTGTACTTTGTATTTCTGAAGGAACATTTTTCTAAGGTTTCTTGAATTTATTTTGTACTATGGAAATGTAAACATTCTTTATTAGAAAACAACATTTTAAACAGGGTTATATATTGGTAGCTTCCAATGAGCAGCAAATGAGGGTTTGGAGAGCTGCAGATCAGGAAGAGGAATGTTCCCATGTGGATGAAGCAGTAGATGTTGGTGAATGAGTGTCAGAATGCAGGTGGTAGGGTCAGAAACACTGCCCACCTGCATGTGTGTGCTGGCGCGCAGACATCAGAGAGTGTGTGTGTGTGTGTTTTCTCAAACAAGAAGCCAAGATAAAAGGTAAAACACAGGGAAGTGCAAACCACACAGAAGAATCACGGAGGTGCAAGAATGATGTAATCGCCATAACCAGCAAGGAGGAAAATCAACCACAAGACTGAAGGGCGCATCATATGATTGAGAAAGTGAGGTAGTAGTTGCAGTAGTTTCTCCTCCCGGTAAGCCACTCCCCAACGGCGTGGTCTCAGGAGTGTGTGTCGACGTTTTGCTGGATAAAGGAGTACGTCTCCAGGAGCAGGGTTTATATCTCCAGGTGCAGCGTTTATATCTCCAGCAAGGTTTACATGTCATGTCTGCATTATAAGATCTTCATGAAATCCCGAACAAGCACTGAAGAAAACAAAAAGGTTTTAAGATACGTCCATGTTCACATGTAGCCACTTTCAGGATCAGATTACATCGAAATAGGATAAACAGAGATAGAAATCAGATCAAATTGGAGACAATCAGATAAATTAGTGACCGATTTCTAGGGTTCTGCCACTGAAGGCTATTTTTTTTTGCAGGCAAATCCTCTCCTTTTCTCATCTGAAAATGTACAGGCCCCTTTGCTCTTAAAGATCTTCCTAATGGATCCTTATGTAACTGATCAAAGGGGGTTCTGGTGGCTCTGCTGCCTGCCTGCTTCAACCCTGTCCACTTAGCACATGGGGGGCACCCACACTGATCCAGGAACAGCAGCTATTCTAGTGAGAGGAGGTCATCAGATCATTCATCACTGTCACATCCTTCTCATACCACTGAGAGGAGCAATGGACCAGACCAGAGAAAGGGGAGAAAGAGAGAGGGAGGTGGGGGAGGCGGGTGGGGGGGTACGATGGGGAGTGCCAGAGGACGGGAGGTCCAGGTGCAGAACCCATTACGCTTCCATTATGTTTTATCAATACAAAAAACAAAACAAAGGAAGTTTGTGTTGCTAAATTGAGACATAATTTCTCAATACCACCCCCCCCCCCACACACACACACACGCCTCTTGAATTTCTGAACTTTTACTTCATCATTTGTTGAAGGACTGAGCCTAATTTGCATTTGAGTAACCAACCAGAGAGACACATGCAGCACCTGTCTCCCCCGAGACTGTGAGCAACATCTGCATTCAATCTCACAGATTAGATTATGACACACAGCATCATGTAACTGTGGATGTGATTGGACTGGCTAATTCATATATTTAGTTGAGAGACTCAATCGCTGTTGTAATCAATCCAATCATGGATGGCTCCTGCACAGAAGGAGGATATCTGTTAATCCTGGGATTAGCAAGAGCTCTAGTTGAGCATATTCTCTGGATTAACAGTGCTCAGGGCTTTAGTTCTCTGCCCATCTGTGGCATCCCCAGCAATGAGAAAAGCACAGCTGAAGACAGTCCTCTGTGCTTCAGAAAACATATATTGCATCATTTATTCAGTCACAGTAAATCAGCATTAGGCAGACTTGTGTTAACCTAATATGGATGAATTCCTTTATATATCCAATAAATAAACAAATGTCTTAATCATGATTTATAATAATCTTAATCATTCTGTTTTTGCATCACATAGTGGATCGTCTAGCGATACGTTTTACTGCCTACAGTACATCAACACGCACAATATGTCATATACACTTGCATTTAAAAAAAAACAACCTCTTGTATGTCTTTCCTTTTTTCTCTTTCACATGGACAGTCCTCCCTAAATCCTGCACTGAGGGGAGGCGGCTTTTGTCCGGAGAGTGCAGTGGCTCGTTCATGTCGTCATCACTCGAGCTGTGGGTGTGTCCGACTCCCCATGAGAGCCTCTAAGCTCCGCCTCTCCACGGCATCTGCTCCTTTACACGCACACACATACACATTCATCTGTACAAATCAGGCTAGTTAAACATACAAAGCTCACTTTTACTGCCCCTTCTGTAAATACCTGCTCTGCTCTGTATCTCCAGCACCTGCAAAATCACTAAGCTGTCTTTATTGAACTCCATTCTAATGATAACCAGGTCTGGGCACAAAGGACGTGGATTCTATTTAAATACACAAACAAACAACATTCAGTTGTTTGTTTGTAGAAGTTTCCTTTAATGAGCTATCTCACAAACACAGGTGAAGCCATGTTTCTCATGATGGGTCTTAAATGCACCACAAAACAGTGCAGATGTTTCCACTGAATGATCATTTCAGTTCTGATTATTTGAGTTCTGATCATTTGAGTTCTCACCTTCAGAAGTAACAACAGAATACATTGAAAGATAGATTATTACATTTCATTTAATAACTGGGCTGTCTTCGTAGATATGGATTAAGCATAGATAAGATGAATTCTAATTTTCACTTGAAGTAATCCCATTTTCACTGGAAGTAAACCTAGACTGCAAAACACCATAAATTCACTAACCTATTATATAGCTTATATTCAAATCATCACATATTATGAATTTAATCAGGTGTCCCGCACTCTACATTTCGGCATTGATTGTAACAATGCCTACAATAGAAGACGAGAAATGCTTTCAAATACATAGGGAGGGGATGGTCAGCTTGAAGTTCTTGTGTGTTCGTTATCTGCCATTCACGTCCACTGGTCCATTTAAGGTGGAGAATTTGTTTGTTTCATTTTGTCCCGTATCAAAGGGCCCTTCCAGAGAGATCTGCGGACGCCGGCTCTGCCGGAGGAGTGCGTGCACGCAGGGGCAGCTGCTCTGGCAGCCACACCGAGTGCTAATGGTTAATGAAAAGGTGTCACCTGCTTCCTTTACACGCAGACAGAGCCGGTTCACATGAGCCCGGGACCTCAGGGAGAGCCAGCGTCTCTGTGCCAAAGCCTTCCACGCCACCGTCAGCATGTGCTCAGGGCGGGATGGTTCAAAACTGTGCAGGCTATAATGAGAGATCATGAGGTAATAAAACAAATGATTGAATTGGCCCTCTCTCTCTCACACACACACACACACACTATCTCTCTCTCTCACACACACACACACACACACACACACAGACACACACACTGTCTATAAGCCACGGTCTCAAATGGATCCAAGGGGCTGTATGACAACACCCATGCCATTTGGGGAGGCACCCAGCCAAACACTTTGAACCAGGGCCAAACACACAAGCAAGAGCTTCAGACTGGGAGTCTGGGAGTCGCTGGGAGGGAAGGACAGCACAAACCCAAAATCAATGGGCTGTCAGCATATAGGCATCTTACATTAGCGTCAGTGGACGGATCAATGCAAACGCGATTACCTTGAGCGACGGCAAAACAACTGTCCCAAAGGAGTATCTTCACAATAACCAGTGGGATGACTTTCACGAAGGTTTAACACAGGGACCTTGGTTAGAGCTTGACAGATGTTGTCAGAAGAAGTTTAGAGAAACAATGATACGGATGTGTTAAGAAAGGCTGAAGCGTTTGCGCCACCTAGTGTCTAATAATAATCATGTGGGTGATGCGTGTGAAAGTTGATGCACAAGTATGAAGTACAAGTGTTTTGATGTTGTTTGTGATTTTTTCTTCTGATTTCACGTTGCCACCTTTCCAAAGTCCTCAGAGAGCGACGTGTCTTGCTTTTGCTACAACCTCCTCAATCGCCTGCAGCGTTTCAGTCATCTAAATTCTGGTACGGAACATACCAAGTCTAGAGTTGAGCACCATCTGCCGCGAGACATACAGTTTACCAGAATTACAACACATCAGTCTCTAAAGGTTACCTATGTATCCTCCCTTTCTCTTACCTCAAATATGTCCTCGTGGACCACAGCCTTTAGTGAGACCTCTGACTTAAAAGGTCCGTATAATGTGTACAGAACTAAACTTCTAAAGACCTACTTCGGAGGAAAAAGAATAGCGCATATAGCTCCAGTTCCTCATACGAGTCATTATTTCCATTTCACTTCTTAAATTACTACATTTCTGCACAGTGCATATTTAAAGTACAGTCGATGGTAAAGTTGCGTCTGAAAGAAGCTTAACATTTAGCATACGGTTCTGACATGACGCTTACTAGTGTAGATCATCTTGAATTGGGCTACCGTGCAGTAGCATTACTTGATGTTGAACAACAGGTGGCGATAGACGACCATTACAATATGTTTTGATGGCACTGGTGTTTGTCGAATTCTTTAGCGGCATTGACGCGCTGCTCCTTTAACTTTGGATAAACTACTAAAGACAGTAGGAGGCACCTGGTGTTAGTCGTTCGTCAGATTAAAGTAATTGAATAACCAATAATCAATTGTAAATTTGCATCCCTTTCATGTCATAAATGTAAAGAATATGATTTAGTGATTGGCAAATTCGTTATTTAAAAACCTATAGGGCAATGTATGTTTAGAAGCAGTTGTCGTGTGTTTACAGCGCATAACTGTGGAGTCTGACGTCTGAAGTCCACCATATGTGGGCGGGTCGAATTCCGCAGTCAAAACGTCTGACAGACTTCTAATGGTAAGCTCGTTTGTGTATCAGACGATAACTGTGCGTGTCGTTTGTTTAGATATGTTCTAAGAAAGCTCATATGTTCTAAGAAAGAAGTAAAACCTACTTCTAATTATGCACTACCAACTATGTACTTCTAAATGCAGGCCTTGTAGTCTGTTTAGCAAGCCTTCCTGTCAGTCAGATCAGTTGTCTGCTTCGAAAAATAGACTGATGAATTCTGATCAATTCTAGTCAACAAATTTCGGTGCATGGTGTCATCATCGGGCTAGGTGGTAAACATAAAAATACGATCGTGCAATGAAAAAAAATCGAATTTAGGTTTAGCACTGTATGCGTATCTAAAGTACAGGCCTATTGTCCAAAAGACAGAATATTAGTTTCACAGATTATCACGTTGTGCTATTGACAAGCTATTGACACCGTCTGTCCGATCACAGCATGTCGTTCGTTTCTTTTCCTTTTGGAGTTCAGTTTGATGTAGCCTGCAAACGTAAAGCAACGACAACTTAGAGAAAGAATTTACTGTCTGTAGACCACAGAAAGTTGTGTATTTTACGACAGCATGATTATTTTGAATAATTTAGTGTGGGCCTTCGCTCACGCTAAATTACGCTTATGTAATCAGAAGCACCCTTAAAACGTCCTCCTCACATTTCCACCGTGGAAATATTTTTGTTTTACTCTATCCTGCAGTAATACAAGTGTTTATTTGTAGGTTCATGCCTACACTACGGAGTTTGTAGATTTAATGAGCTGGATACAGTGAAGAAGCACTTCAGCAGACGATGATTAGGCTAATTTTGTGTTTAAAACGTGTCGCCATCATTCTGCCCTATCTTTTTGTAGATGAACCTTATGGACGCCGCTTGCTGTCAGGTTGTGGACATTATTATCATCACCCAAATCATGCCACTGCATAAAGTATCATTCAGTGTGTGCGCGCGCTCGTGTTACGCTAGTGAACAGTAGAATGGTACTTCATCAGATACCCCACATGCATATTCTAATTCAAGAGTAGGAAGCTGATAGCTGAGACATAAGTGTTCCACCACATACTCCCTCTGCTATATATTATATTATATGGTGGCAATAATTTAGTGCAGCTGTCTGGAAAACGTTATTCTCCGGCACGCGCATTTCCACAGTGCTAACATGGCTGGCAGGACAGTAGCCTGTGGCAGCCGTTAGCGAGCTGTTCACTGCAGGCATTGATTGTCCTGCATTTTCTGAAAAGCGGAGAACGAAGCTTTCAGTTTACACGCACAATGCACCATTAAATACGGCCTGAGTAAGACCTCAAGGCCACTGCGTCGTGTATAGATATGTGCTGAATATATATGAATAGCCTTTCCAGTCTTTCCATAGCGTGTCGTGAACTGTGACGAAGACAGAGAGGGTCTCTCCTCTCAGGAGACATGGTGAGGCCGAGAAAGAGTGAGGGAGCGGAAAGAGTCGCAGGAGGAGACCCCGCTGCCGTCTTGGGGGGGGGGGGCTACAACACGAGCCTCCACCACTCTGGCTGGCAGGTGCCATGGGGCTGCCCCTTTTCAGCCGCGCGGAGGAGGCGGGTGGGTGCAGCCCGTGGAGCGGGAGAGGCCAGGCTGAAGGAAAAAGGCGAAAAGGGGCAGATGAGGACGAGCGAAAGAAAGACATGCTGGATGAATGCGTTGACCCGCACAACACAAAACGCAAACAGTCCTCTGTGTCCTGTACATTCACAGCTTGAGATTTACACTGACAAAAGGACACACACACACACACAGAGGACTGCTGATGAAGACGCAGCCCTGCTCCTGCTTTAGTGATCACACACTTGTCTCTTTAAACAACACTGAAAAAGCTTATTATCTGTGCTGCGTAATCACTCTCTAATGGGGATGTGGCTTGTTGTTTAGACGGAGCAGACTACTATATAGTTACATCATTTTTTTCTGCCCTCTTCTTCTCTCAGTCTCTCCTGCCTAGAGGACGAAATCTAAAATCCCTTCTGCTCTTTCTTTCCTTCTCATTCATTCATTCTAACTACCCACACTTCTCATATCTTTCTTCTTTCTTTCAGTGTTTTGCCCTTCCCCATGTTTGATCTCTCTCCCTCACTGTCTCTCACTTTCTTCACGTCTGTGTCCCCCACCCCCCTTCTCCTCCGTCCGTCTGTGTGTCTGCAGGACAGGGTGGGCTCACCCCTGCGGGTGTTCGCCCTACGTCTGGGACCAGGCCAAGAGCTGCTCTCCTCTCTGCAGGCTTTTGTGGAGGAGAGGGAGCTCAAAGCGCCCTTAATCGTCACATGTGTGGGGAGTGTCACCAAGGCAACGCTGCGACTGGCCAACGCCTCCCTGGAGAACACCAATGAGGTACTTTGTTGGCACGGCAGGAGCGGTGAACGTCATTATGATGTAGTCACCCAGGCGTTTATAATAAGGAAGAGGTCCACACTACACATGGTCTAAGCAGGCCGTGCATATGGACTGCATCTGTGGTGAAGCCACCTAGGCAAACCTGGTCTAAAGGTCTAAACATCTAAACTTTGGGAATCGCAGCACAGAATTTGAAAGATGCCTCTTTTGGGCAAAAGGCCCCACTTTTGTGGGTCAGCATGATATAGACACAGCCACACTTTGGTTCCTGTCGGGTGCTCCAATCCATATAATGGTGTGCAGTGCAGTCTGGAAGTATATGCAGCTAGTGAGTCGACCTGTGTGTTTCCTGTATTCAGCCAGGAATTAAACCGGACAGTGCGTGTTTTTCGTGTTAGAGCCAGATGTTCATTCTACCTGCAGCCAGTTACATTATTTAAACTGATATCCCCTGAGTAGCCATGTAAGAGTGCAAGAGAGGACACTTCTACTGTTGGATCTGTGGGGGATGCACTATAGCATCACCCACATCACCTACATATAGCATATCTATATCTCCAGTATGTGTTTTGTGTGTGTTTACATACGCATGTGTGCCAATATGTGTGCTTGTGCACATGTGTATGTATGGCTGTGATTGTGTGTTTATACACGTGTGTGTGTGTGTGTGTGTGTGTGGATATAGGTGGTGCAGCTGCAGGAGCGCTTTGAGATCGTGTCTCTGGTCGGCACATTGAACACACCTGCCCACCTGCACATCAGCCTGGCCGATAAAGACGGCCGGACCATTGGAGGTCACGTGCTGGGTGACCTGGAAGTGTTCACCACAGCAGAGGTGGTTATAGGCGAGGCATCTGATCTCCACTTCACCAGAGAGTTGGACAGCAGAACGGGCTTCCCTGAGCTGGTTGTTCAGAGACATCCGGAGCAGATTTGACCTTGTGTGGAAAATATAAACTCAAATAAGAGCAACAGCTGTGTGCATTTCTTATGCAGTTATACATTTTCTATTCAATGTCTCATTTCTCAGGTCTGAGACAAAGCTTCATTCTTTGCCACTTATTTTTACCCTTATTATTTAGAGTTTGGGGAGATCACATTTAAAATGAAATTCAGTTAAATTACTATTTATCGTTATAGTTTATACAGAAACTCACAACTACGCAGACAATCTAATTTTCTTCTTGGTTTTTAACGATTTTGGGCTTTGGCAAGCTTTGCGGGAGTTCAGTCTTAGTCTACTGCAGGGACTTCATAAAAGGGCGGGGCCAGCAAAGGGCGGGGTCTTATGGCAAATCGTAAGTGAACTCAACAGCTTGTCTGAAGAATGAGCGCCACACCCCCCTGTAGCAGAACGCCCCCGTCGTGCAGCCAGAGGGATGTTGCCCAGGGTTACTTTAGCGCTTCCTTGTAACCTTCCTCTTTATGTGGCTCTGACCTCTGAATCCAGTGACGATGAAAACTCCCCCGAGATTTAGCCATGACCTCCAGGGAGACAAGGGGCTTTGCTGTGGGCGTGGCAAAGGGTCGTGAAGAGGAAGACTTTAGATAGTCAGGGGCAACAGGCTGTATCAATGTCAGAAACTGGCTGTGCTTTCGGATTTAGTAAGATAACGAAAGGCTCAGATTCTGAAGCCTCAGTAAGCAGAGGTCTCGAAAGCTTTTCGGGGGGAGGGGCGACTCAGTCATCCATTACGGAGTTTATTCCTGTTGGCATATAGCTGTGGAAAGACGTGTGATGTGGAAGAGATCGTGTACCGGGCACATCACTAGCCGAGTATATCTAATCTCTGGCTGAGGTGGAGTCGCTTGGGGACAGGGGTCCCTCAGTGACCCAGGAAAAGAAGGAAGCTTGATTAGACAAGGCATCCTAGATGCAGGCGAAGACCAGCTAGCGCACTGCTGAAAGAGCGAGAGAGAGTGATGCAGCGAATCAGCAACGCGTGCCATTTTCCTCAGTGATGAGGACTTGATTGTTTAACGATTCGCATTCATGGTCACTACACTCTTCGGCAGGCTTTTAGCAGAAAACGAACACTTCAATCAGCATATCTTATGAACCAGAGGGGGGTTTTCATTGACCACATCAGGAACTATAAACTCTTAATACCTTATGTCCTCAGTCAGTGCGATATTCCACAATTAGGTATCAAATGAAAAGAAAGAAATTACGCGCAAGTCGATATTCTGCTGATCACCATCAGGTAGGCGCACGGTGGTGGGGCTGTTGAAAACGAACCGGAATCACAAACACTAAATACACACAAGAGCTTCGAATAGCAGAGTCGTTATCTTTATGATGATAACAGGTTCATAAGGCCATCGGGTACTTTAAAAGCCTGCGTAATGAATTCATGTCGAACGAAAGAGAAGTGTCTGCTGAATCCCGCACTCTGTTGTGCTGAGGGGTTTTCTTACTCTTTTATTTATCTTATTTTATTTTGGACACAGGCGGCGTTGAGGCAACCCTGTTTGCGACCATATTGATGAAAGCAGTACGTGACAAAAGCGCAGGGCAGCGAGGGCCGAAAAGTGTCTTCTCACACTCATGCAGCACCACGTCCACGGAGTGTGTGAGGAAAAGGCAAATCCTGTAAGTGGTGCGTCGGTATGAGATCGAGCTTCACTTAGGCTTTTGCGAGGGGCACAGCTGCCGGGGCCCGCTGTATCGACTGAACAGGGCAGAGTGGAGAGCTCTCTTTCTCCGTCTCTTTTCTCTTTCCCTGGCTCTCTTTCCCTTCCCCTCTGTCACTTTCGTCCTTTTTCAGCAATTTAGGCTACGGCGTTGTACTGCCATGTCATGTTAGAACCGATTGCAGGTTTGATGCTAACGTGCTATTTAAGTTGCGCGCATGAGCGTAAATGAACATCATAAGCTTTTGGCGGTTATTGGCGGTTTTTGTGATCAAATTTGTATGATTGAGTCTGAAATATACAAACATTTCTAAGGGTTAGATATAAGGGATGACGCATCAGCCTTGTGCAGTTTAATTGCAGCTATCCCGAATTTATGTTAAACCACGATTATGTGAAACTAAATAAAATATTTGACTAAGAAACATGTAATCCTTATAGACTGCACTTTAGGGAACTACATGATGAGCAAATATACTACGTATAGTATATTAATACTATATACACTTAACATATGTTTACTTGAACGTTTACACACTTAAGCTCATCTACGCAGAGCCGAGTAATCATTGCTAGAGAAGATAAAGCTTCCCCCAACATGAAGATGGGGTCCAGCTTGCTAAAGACATTAGCACTAAATCCCAGCACCTGCCCTCCATTACTGTCACCCTTCTGACATATGTTCTCTCATTCCATCCTGTCACAGACAATGCTTCCTGTATTCAGAGGCTGTGTGACTGGGGAGAGGGTGGGATGCCATGTGCCCCTAATGAACACCGTGTCTTGTTAAGGGGAGATGGAGCGAGTTTGTGGAGGGAGGCCAACAGAAAGCCGCCAAACGTGGACCTAAAGTGAGCTCCCTAGAGCCAGGAGCACAAAGCCCTCCACCCCTACCCCATCTCCAGGGCAGCTTTGGGCCTTTGTTCAGGTTTGTTTGCTCAGTCTGGCGGCTGGGAGCGTTGGTGGTCTGCACCGGGCATCCCGTTCAGCCCACCCCGACACACACACACAGACACGAACACACACACCCTGCACTGCACATCTTGCACATTCAGCTTGGAGAGATCAGCTGAGATAAATGAGAGGGCAGACACACTGGTGATTCCAAAGTTGATCTGTAGAGCTACAAGGAATGCACACATAGAATGTTCTAAATTCCTCTTGGATTTCCTATTGAGGAAAAGAGACACAATGGCAGATGTGTACAGTATATTATGGACTGAGAGGCAAACAGAATATTTCCATTCAGGTGCAAATGCGTGTAGCAAATAGTAAATATGAAGCGGTCCATAGTAATTTTAGAAAATAATGAAAGAGGTTGATGGGACAAAAAGAAAAGGCCTCATGATCTCGAGGCCAATCACACATTTCCACAAACAATCTCACAATAGCACAAACAATCTCAGAACATTCATTGTACATTCACACAAACACACAAACTTGCATTAATATGATTGATGATGTGATTGATTATGTTCTTGGTCTAAAGTCTTTTAAAATAGCACTATTGCAGAGAAGGAGCAGCCAACAGAGCCCCTGAATGAGAATGCCATACTCTCTCTTCTCTCTCTCTCTCTCTCCCTCCCTCTCCCTCTTTCTCTGTCTCTTTCTGTGTGGCATAAAGCTTAATGACTTCAGTAATGGTTGCCGCTTGTTGAGTCTGTGATGCACCATATTCGTGTGCGCGTCCGTGTAATCTGCACCACTCGCTGCACACTCTACTGACCCACCACCTATTGCTTTCTCAGGTAAATTCAGTCTCTGGCAATTCTCACAAGGCACTTTAAAAGAGTGCCTGGCATTCACTGTAGCACCTCTGCTTTGCTTTAATCGGTGCTGTTTGAGATTTGCTTTATGATTTGGTGGTCACCATCAATGTATTTACCAACTGAGAATGTTTCTTTTTAATGTTTATTATAGAAATGCCCTAAATGAAAATCTGATCTGAAAATTCCTTAGCAAAAGCCATCAGAGCAATGGATATATATATATATATATATATATATATATATATATATATATATATATATATATATATATATATATATATATATGTGTGTGTGTGTGTGTGTTTGCAGTGTTTCCAGTGGTAATTGATCCCACTCAAAATGGGAGAATGGCTCCAACAGATCCCAGGACCGACATTTGAAATCCGATTGTTCTTGAATGGGTCTAATCATAATGATTGGACAACCTGAATTCAGTGGCTTTATTTTGGCTCGAAGCTGAAAGGTGTTCCACTGCTATACAGTATAATCTATAAGTACATCTTTCCACTGAGTAACATTAATCGTCCTCCTTAATTTCCAGTTCATCTGGATAATTTTTTTGGTGACGGTTAGCGCTTTGAGAACAGCACTCTGCTGTTTTCCTTTGTTAATCTTACTGTTGTATCTCCTACTAGATGGAGTGATGGTGAGAGTGGGTGGGGCTGGTACAATAATGTGGTTAATTGATCAATAATTTGCCAAAAGTGTTTAATGGGTGTACAGTAGTATATGAGTGTGGTTATCGGGAGTGTTTAGTGAGCAGTGGGAGTAGAATTCAGAGTCTATGGATCCCATTTCATCCAGTGTAGTGTACTCTGTGAATAATGGCCGGCTGTTAAAGGTGTGCTAAGCGTGGAGTGCTGACCTGAGGTTGATGCCATGCTGTTCCCGGGTTCTACACTCCACATTCTGCAACAGGTTCTGAATGGAAGTGGCTCTCCACCCACCACAGAGGCGGAAAATCCAGTCGGCACAATTGCTGCTCTCCTGGGATGTGCCTGCCCTGCTGCATCGTTTTTAACTGGAGTTTGAGTGGCGATCCGATTTTAGTCAATCCTGGGGATGTGCACCACTGTAAAAACTACAATTCCCAATACGCCTATGTTATTATGACATGAGAGATGTACTTTAAGTATAAACTACCAAAACACTGTTGCCAAATTATGTTACAATAGGTTATGTATTGAACTATAAAACTTTATTTATCCTAATCCTATATACACTATATTGCCAAAAGTATTCGCTCACCCCTCTAAATTATCGGAATCGGGTGTTCCAATCACTTCCATGGCCACGGGTGTATGAAATTAAGCACCTAAGCATGCAGACTGTCTTTACAAGCATTTGTTAAAGAATGGGTCGCTCTCAGGAGTTCAGTGAATTCCAGCGTGGAACTGTGATAGGATGCCTCCTGTGCAACAAATCCAGTCGTGAAATTTCCTCGCTCCTAAATATTCCACAGTCAACTGTCATCTGTATTATAAGAAAATGGAAGTGTTTGGTGAATGACAGCAAATCAGCCACGAAGTGGTAGGCCATGTAAACTGACGGAGCAGGGTCAGTGGATGCTGAAGCGCATAGCACAAAGAGGTTGGCAACTTTCTGCAGAGTCAATCACTACAGACATCCAAACTTCATGTGGCCTCCAGATTAGCTCAAAAACAGAGCTTCATGGAATGGGTTTCCACGGTCGAGCAGCTGCATCCAAGCCATACATCACCAAGTGCAATGCAAAGCGTCAGATGCAGTGGTGTAAAGCACGCCGACACTGGACTCTAGAACAGTGGAGACGCGTTCTCTGGAGTGACGAATCGCGATTCTCCATCTGGCAATCTGATGGATGAGTCTGGGTTTGGCGGTTGCCAGGAGAACGGTACTTGTCTGACTGCATTGTGCCAAGTGTAAAGTTTGGTGGAGGGGGAATCATGGTGTGGGGTTGTTTTTCAGGAGCAGGGCTTAGCCCCTTAGTTCCAGTGAAAGAAACTGAATGATTCAGCATACCAAGACATTTTGGAAAATTCCATGCTCCTAACTTTATGGGAACAGTTTGGAGCTGGACGCTTCCTCTTCCAACATGACTGTGCACCAGTGCACAAAGCAAGGTCCATAAAGACATGGATGGCAGAGTCTGGTGTGGATGAACATGACTGGCCTGCACAGAGTCCTGACCTCAACATGATAGAACACCTTTGGGATGAATTAAAGAGGAGACTGAGAGCCAGGCCTTCTTGTCCAAACATCAGTATGCGACCTCACAAATGCGCTTCTGGAAGAATGGTCAAAAATCCCCATAAACACACTTGTGGACAGCCTTCCCAGAAGAGTTGAAGATGTTCTAGCTGCAAAGGGTGTATTCTAGCTGCAAAGGGTGTTCACCGTCATATTGAATCCTATGGATTAGGAATGGGATGTCACTTAAGGTGAGTCAAGGAAGATGAGCAAATAATTTTGGCAATATAGTGTATATCATAGAATATATACTATAGGATTGTTTATACTAATCCTATATATACCATATGATATATACTATTATAAGATTTGTTATGCTAATTTATTAATAGGCATAATAATTGCCAAATAATGAATAAGGTGCATGTGTAATTAATACAATACAGGTGTTCCTACAGAACTACAGAAAAGAATCCAGCGGTGTGAATCAAGTAGCTACTTTACTGCCTGAGAGCTACTTTATATTGCTAAATGTCAAAGCCATACCAGTTAAATCTGACTTTCCGTTTGATTGAAAGCATGAGAGAGAGAGAGAGAGAGTTGGTGTGGAAGCCTTCCTGTCATCTTCTCAAGATTCTGTCAGGTTTTTTGATTAGTAACAGGAGGGTTTGTGTGGACGAGAGGAGCCGTCTGCCCGGCCCTCTTCCTGTCTGATATGGATCTTCTTCCCTTTGTTTGGTCTCGACGTGTCCTTCAGTAGTGCACGCTCCTCAGTCCTGAGAGGCAACTTATGTGGAGTCCTGCTACGCCACAGTCTAAAGTTGTTTATTAAATTTGAAAATCTTTTCAGCGGTGCAATTATTACTTGATCAAGTTATTTCTCGTAGCTGTCTCCGTGGTGCAAAAGAGCTCTCGAGAAGTTTTGGAATGAAAAAAGGAAAAGTTTATTAAAAAGGACGTCTTAAGGCTCGGTGTCTTTAAACAAAGACTTACAAAGAGGAAATAAATAGAAAAAAGGATACACACTGCTGACGTCTATCAAAATAAGTTGATTACATCTTCAGGTCCCACAGCCAGAGCCACAACCAGCCAGCACTGTGTCCAGGGATGCCGACAGCCATGAGAACTGAAAGACACAGGGGGATGAATTCATACAGCTCCAGCGTGAGGCTTCAGCAGGAGACCCAGGACAGAGAGCCTGGAGGTCAGGGGGCTGTTAGAACTGGGGCCTGTGTGCACCATATCTTGGCCCGTTTAATGTGCACATAGAAGGTTTGTTTTGGTCCTTATAATGCTTTGTGGCAGCTGTTCTGCTTGTACAGTGGTGTTATTGTTGTTTGTGAATTGTTGTTACCCTATTCAAATGCTAGGGCTGTGAGGTCATAGTAGTAGTCCCAAGGACTAAGCAAAAGCAACAGGGGGATTGTGCTTTTGCAGTTTGTGCTCTTACACTGTGGAACGGTTTGCGTGTGGACATTAGACATGCTGCATCGAATTAGTACGCCCTGGCTTTTGAGACTGGTCGGTAGACAATTGTTGTTTTAACTTATTTGTGTATTTTATGCCATTTTGAATGTTTTTATTGGTATGTTTTATATATTATTTCTGTGTTGTGAAGCACCTTGTAGCCTTGCTTGGAAAGGTGCTATATAAATATATATTTACTTACTATATTGACATGGTGCGCCAGGCACCATGAACACACACACACACACACACACTGAGGAACACCCACGCACACAAACACACACACACTCTGCACCTTCCTCATTTACAATTCCCTGGTTATTATTAACTTTTGCACTGGACTCCTCTGTAAATATGTAGAGAAGAGAAAACCTGTAGAAGCTGCCGTTTATCGTCTTTTGGCTCCACATTAACTAACACACTGTGAGACCTGCTCCCCCACACCATGGTGTACGCATGCAAGCCAGCTCAGCGTCACCTGGGCAGGCCATGTTCTCAGAGCTTGGCCAGCCACTGTTTTGTTTGTATGTATTTATTTATTTGCCTGTTTGTTTGTTAGCACTGGACACTCGGGAGTGTGGGTCTACCTAAGCTACCTATGTTGTATTTAAATACACAGAGAAAAAAGGGGGGACAAACCTGTAGAATGTGCAATTTTTTGACTTTTTGGTTTCACATTGAGACCCTTTACAAGCATGTTTTGTTTTTTTTGTGTGGCTGAGCGTTCTGGCATTAAATTCTGTCTCCAGGCTCAGCAGAAAGTTCATATCCCACCAATGCCAGACAGTGGCGGTTCTAGGGCAGGGCAGAGGGGGGAAGTGCCTGTCACAACATCACTATTGGCAACTTAGCGATTTTGTCACTATATTTAGCAAGTATTCAGACCTCTCTAGCTACTCTTTTTAGGGGGTTCTAAACATTAGCGACATTCAGTCACACCCTCCCTTACGCCGTTCAGTTTGCTTGAGTAAGAAGGGGGAGTGGTGAATTAGGCTAAAAGAGGTAATTCTGAGGTCGACATGTAACCAGCATACTGGTACTTTAATGCGTAAGCATGTCATGGAAAGTTAATGTGGACCACAACTTAACAGTAAGAGATGGCAGCTTGCTAAGAACTTGTATGAGATACAGGAATTATGTTATCTCTCTATTGTTTTTTATTTTTTATTTTTTTATCAACTTGTTTAGGGCAACTCATTTTTAGCAAGTCTACAGTTGTTACATGTTATCTGCACTGTCTCTATAACCCTGTAATTTTGGCTGACATCTAAACTGGCATGCTCCTGCCAATCACAGAAGAAGCATGATGATGTCAGAGGACAGTGAGACCTAAAGTGTAAATTGTCACATAACTCTCTCGAAATTATATGTTTCAGGTTGCCATTGTGATGGCCAGGACCCTCTTGTTCGAGGTACTCCTGCTGAAATAGAAAAGAAATTCCAAATGGATTCACTGTGCTCTGTCTGGTTAACGCACTGTGACCGACTGGACCGGTCTGATGGCACCTTGAGTCCGACCTTCTTGCTTGCCCATGACCGCTCAGTCGGGCAAATGAGATTTTTCAAGTGGCTGGCCACACTCACGTCTCTCTCTCTCCTTACCAGCAATACTCCAACTCCTCCAGCCACGACCCGTAGCCGACCGTGGCATTGGACCGGGTACGCTGAAGCACGAGGCTACGGACCGACATGGAGAAGACACTCGACTCTTTCAAAGCATCAATAAATAACGTGAATGGAGTGAATCGTCTTCTATAAGTCCAAGAAAGGCACTGAATAAATGCTGTTCTCAAGCAGGGGCCTTGGAGTGAGAAGGTCTTTCTGTCCGTGTTGTTGTTGTAACCCATAATCATGCATCTAGATGGCAGACTACGGCATGGAATGATGTGTTTCCTTTTATGTGAACATGTGAAGCAAAGCCCCGCCCTATTCATTTTCTAATATGATGACATAATCCAGCCCATGGATAGTATAATAACATATCGGATGGAATATGCATGGAAATCTATGAGGTTATCGCGATCAGTCTTGACCACGATACCCACCCCCTCCCTCCCCGAACGCAAGCTTCACAAAAGAGTCGTAGTCTTAAATACAGTTATTGATGATCCTCAACTGAAAACCTTCTTTCACTTTACTGCCCTGTCAACAGCTCCTCAGACAAGTGATTCTTGCTGACTAAGCAGGCTCTAAACTCCCACAACATACCATGCCACCACTGCAGGTGAACAGGTGACAAAGACATTCGTTATTAATGTCACACATATGGTTTAATGGCTTCAATCGTAGGGACGACGTGCAATATCAATGCAGTCAACTACATCATGTGGCTTCTAGCTAAGGTAATATTTAATGGCTAAAACCAGTCCTTAGGCACTTTGTGTGATATGCATCGATCAAGATTGGCCTTCCAATGCTAACCTTTAGCGTGCTACAGTGATGTTCACTGGCCAAAACGAACCTGGGCACAACTGCATGGAAAACGGCCTCAGAAAATAATTGAATCCCACTCCAGCTAGAGGCTAACAGGGGGAAAACGTGTTTGTTATTAAAATCCTTTATGCCAAATGCTCGTTCTCTGCATTTCCATGCTAATGGGAGGCTAAGGGCCCTCACGCGCTCGTATTACCAACCAGATCAGGCCGCCTGCCAGTGTGATGTCTTGCTTTTAACAGAGTGCTTTCAATTCACATCAATTTAGCCCAATTAAACTGCTCTGCATCCACGGAGAGGGCTTTAGAGCTGCATTTCAAGCCACCCCTTTCAATTATGCTGGAGGAAAAAGATCCTGCTTTCACAGATGCCCTGGATATTTTGAGACTTTTACCGTTATCTTACTCATCCCAGTGGGCGAGAGCCAGCCAGCCCGACACCTGAAGATGAGGAGCTGTTGCAGTCATGCGGCTTCGTCATGGTTTGCTGGCGTGTGACGTGTAACAGTGCATTGAGCACAATGGGTGCGTGCTAAGTCCCACTACGTTATAGATTCATTGCTTCTTGTTTCATGAAAGGTCCCCCAGACTGATTGGTCGATGTCTTACATTTACAGTGCCTTTACACCAACTCTCAAAAGAAACACGGGCATACGTAAACGGTGAGAATGTGGTTTGCCTATCCCTTACAGTTTACAGAAAGGTCACCCTATGAAGAAATGTTTAAGTTGTTCATACAGATACAAAACCACTGTGTTTGTTTTTTTTGTTTTTTAAGAGACATCCTTATGACCTTGCAGTGGGTCGGGTATGTGAAGGGAACTCCATTAACTGTAGTTTTCTATATGAAAATCATACAAAAGCCGCTATTCAGAAGAAAACAGAAAAATGAAGACCTCTGGAAGGCAACCTTAAAAATGCAACACAATAGTGAAAAAACTGAAACACATTGTATTGTACCATCAAACATTGAAGACTTATAGAGAAAACCTTGAATTTCCTTTTATGGAGCTCTCTTACAATAGCTCTGTCTCTCTCTATACATCTACTCATGTAGATCCACTTGCTTGTAGAACCAGTAGTGACCATTCGATCAATAACTACAATCTTTCCCCAAGCAAACCAAATGATAAACAGTTGTTCTTAGGCCAGGTGAAGTAAACCCATGTTTGGAAGCATGTGCCTTCCATGCCTTAGGTTTAATATTGTTGTCCTAGAGCAGGCCTGCTGAAGCAACCCTGGCCTTGGGTGATTTATTTTGCAGGGCAACGAGTATACAGCTTCATTACTAAACGTTGAGTGGCGGTTAACATTACAGACATCTAATGCAGAATACACTGATTAAACAATTAAAATGGTTTACAAAAACATGATAGAGCAACGCATTTCAGTGGGTCACATTATTTCACATTGGAATTATTTCATTAAACATTACATTAATATGGAGCCTATTAATTCCACACACCGGACTGGGGAAAGGCTAGCTGTACATTACTTACATTTTGCAAAGAAATCTGTAACCTTGACTCTGATTAGGTTTCAGAGACATAAACTTGATTCCATCATCCAGAGAATTAGCCACGTGTGCCTTTTGGTAAGATCTTGGTCATTGTCCTTAGACTCACCGTATTTGATGTCTTTAGACCAGATCTGCTCCTCTTTATCTGTGCACATCTGAGATATTCATCCTAATGACGAATGAGCAGCTGTATGCTGGTTAATTTGCTTTTTTACTTTGACCAGGAGAGGCCTTTCATCTTCATCTGCCATATCCTATAGGACACTACCTCCATCTTTAGACCACTGTCTTCTGCAGTACCATTATCAAATATCAAATTATCAAAATAATGGACCATAAAAGCCATTTTTGTAGCAAATGTTTAAGCCACTTCAGTCTAAGCCATCTAGACAATTATTGGAATTAGCAGAGTATTATTTGAAGCACCTTAATCATCTATTGCCATCAAAACATTTTTCCTCTATTTTTTTGTCCAGGTTAAGAATTATTTGAATGATGTTGGGTCTGTTTTCCAGATACAAATGAAGTCTAATAATATATCAAAAAAGGCTTTTCAATTGAGATGCCCCAGTGTCTTCATAACCTTGTCCAAGACTGAGCATGATGATAGACCCTTTGCCTAAATAATTTGTTTCAGCCAGACATTGGTAAGATAAAGACATTGGTAAGATACGACATCTTGTTACATATTACAAGAATACCATAATAACTTTGCCTGAACAACATGATAAATGGACATACTTTATAAAGAGTTATCTTGCAATGATAAAATCAGCAGACCATTGGGTGAACTAATGTGGCCACCACTAGTCACATAATGAAGCTAATTACGTTTGCGTATGAATGTCAGACTAGGTGGTTACCGCCGCCACTGGCTTGCCATCTACAAAACAAAACAGACTTAAAGAGGTTCCTGCTCAAAGGTGTCCTGAAAGAAGCCCATGGTTCAACACCCTGGGCGTGGCTTGGAGGTGTAAATTGATCTTTTGTGCAGTCTGAATTCATCCTAAGCTTTTCATGTAGAGGCATCCCAAACGTTTGGACGTACAGGCCTGCTAATCAACAGATACAAGAGAGGAGCAAGGACAATGGCTCATCAGAATTTTCTAGAAGCTTGTTAAAAGCAGTATGGTCACTCCTGCTATAAATGTGCACGTTCGAGAGGGCTGTGGGAATCTCAAAATTTGAATGGAATTTGAATAGCGGCTTATTTGAAATTCATAGGAGCTTGTTTAAAGTGGTGTGGACACTCAGCAATATATGTATTTAAACTGGGATAGCGTTTTGAAATGGAATTTGAAAACTTCTTTTGATCAAATGTATGATTTTTTTATCTGCTACCCTTAGTAAGATATGAGCAGATAATTCTAGACATTTTACTCTGTCCTTAATTATATCACTGATGCAATTAAACATAAAGGGTGTGGGCTTTTGAAACATTCCTCTGAAATGTTGATGCCGCAAAGTGTATTTGTGTTCCAATCGCAGTGCAGATCTGTTTAGATATTAATAACCTATCACTACACTCATAGAGCTGTTTTAGATCATTTTTAAAAATCACAACGTTGAAGTTTCAGGAAAGAATAGGAAAACTGGGGGCTGAACACCAGGTTGGTTCCGCTGTGACACAGCCAGAAGCACACAGGGGGATGCAGCCAGGACACAATGATGATGGCCTGCCATGTTGAGCAAATGCATTTATGGTCCTTTGTGAAGCACCTCATTATGTGCAGGGCCGATTCATTAAGTAATTGGTCTCCAGTTGTTTACATGAGTATTAAGGTTGTCCATTCAGGAACCTCTGAGAGACACATTGTCCTAATGTTACATGTGATGAATACAGAATGAGATCTGGACCTACGTGCAAAAAGCTGGTAACGGTAGGCCTACTGTTTCAGGAGCAGCAGAGCTTTTGCAAACACGTTTACTAAGACCAGGGCGCGGGGGGGTAATTCTGATCTCAGCTCAGTGTTCTTGTACTGAGGTGTTTCATGGATGCCAGCTGTAGATTGTAAATTCTCATTGGCGCTCCACTGAATGGCTGTGGAAAGGTACTGAGAGCTGGCTGCATTGTATTGACTCTGTGCCTCATAAAGAGTGCAGATTTAATGCATTCAAACTCCACAAAAAGCAACCATTAGCACATTTATCTGTGCTTATTTCTCCATTATGACTTTGGAAATGAGAAATTGATATGTCTTTTCTTTTTTCTTTTGTTTTCCTGGAACACAAAGAGATTTGATCTGAGTGAATAGTATGGGTATGTGAAAACTGATGAAAATGTATCACACACACACACACCGCACACACACAATTGATTATATATATATATATACACACAATTGATTACATATATATATCAATTGGCCATGAGGGATCATATAACAGCACACAAAGATCTGCAGAATTTATTATTATCTATCTGCATGTGATGAGTATGAGATCCCTTTTAAAAACGTTTTTTGTAATGTATTGACATCACAGCCTATATAGATATAGATCTTATAGATCTTAGAATTTAGGAATGACAAACGAAGAACTTAGGAATTACAAACTACTTAACAAACCAACTGAGCACAGCAACATCAAACTGTCACCTGCGACCCAAATGGTAAAAATAGATCCTTTTCAAACTCACAAAACAGCTCCTTTATAATAAGATGGATGTCATTGAGTCTGTTTTGTTATCATTAGAAATTCACATTTCTCATAAGTGCATTTCTTATACACACCAGTTTAAAAGGGAGAAACATTTCCAGCCTGCAACTTGATTTGTACCGAATGAAACCACAAGGGGACAGTCAAACTTAAACTGGGTAATTGAGTCAACTAAGTTCTTACCTACTGACACACAAACACACACTCGCCCTTTACTCGCCCTTTACTATATCAGAATCTTATTTTAAGGTTAAAAGATCAAATATTTCCAGGCTTTTATGTATCCTGAGGCATAAAGAGCAAGTTTTATCTTTCTGTTTTATTGGAAATAAGATGGGAATATATAATCAAATGTATTCCAAAGTACAAAAACGTTAAAATTGTATTTTAAAATATTTTGCATTTAAAGATCATACGTAAATCTGAAGGAATGTTGCAGTCGAAGGGAGAAGAATGTTTACTTAGTTACATTGTATGTGTTATGACCTACACATAACATTTTGAATTGGTCCTCCGGGGAAGTGAAGTACGCCAAAACACTACTTCAGGTTCTTGCTTAATTTGGTTTTAACACATAACATTGTACACTTAAACCGTAAAGAAGGTCGTCACAAAGCTTCACTGACTTCACTGAAAAATATTTCGCAGTTGGTATGCAATTGTTTTGAGACACAGTCTTCGCTGGTCTCATCTCTTGTTGTCTTAAGAAAAACTTCGCTGGTGTTTGGAGAAAAAAACATCGCAGAATGGGTGAACACTGAAAACTGAGGCGATTAACTCAGTGGGATTAGGTTGTTATAATGCAGCACAATAAATGCACATTTTTTGTTCATCTCCAAAGCGCAGGAAAATTATTTTAGAATGTATAGCTTAGTAGGCCTAATTTTGCCACTGTAAACGCAAGTTCCTGCGTGGCGTGTGTTGTATTGTCTATTGTTTAATAACCATTATGCATTACGCTGTATTTCCTCGATTTAGATCACTTTTGTTAATTACCTAACTATATAAGTATTCACTACAAGACGTAATTGTTGCTTAATTAATGGTAATCCTTAATTTTGATGACAGAACATTCCCGAAAGCGACTGCTGCTCTTAGGAGTATAGCTAATAGGCTAACATTACATTCGGATAACTCATTCATCTCTAAATAACTTATCTGACAACAGCTAGCCAGATGTTCCGTGTGTAGGCACTATGAATACTATCATTAAAGAAATTTCGAAAAAAGATCAGCAGTTAGGAAACGGGAGATCCAATGTTTGCTTAAGAATTGATATGCACTATAAATACGTTAACTAGTGTTCTACGGTGTGTGCGCGAGCTAGTGTGTGCGTTGTATTAAAATATTCATACAGTAAGATGCATTAATGAATAAGGCCTTTGGTTTGTGGACGTAATGGGAGTTAAGTGCACATTGTCCAGCCGTGAAGAGAAAATTAAGAGAAGGACTAATCTCTGCATATGTAATCAGACCAGATCAAAGCCTCTGAATAGAGATGAGTCTTAAACCAAGAACCCCATATATAGACTGAACTCATGTTATTGGAAAAAGAACAGAGGATCAGAACGTTAGCCTGTATTTGTAAGTGCAATTAAAAGACACGAACCCCTTGTTCGCTACATGATCGTCCACCGTCCGACACGTGAACTGCCGGATGGACTTGGCTCAAATGCGAAATGAGACAAACTGAAAATGACAATGAAATAGTCTAAATGAAAATAGACACCAAGGGCGTCTACAAACCGACATCAACTCACGTTTACTCACGCACACTTTGGTAAAAGTAAAGTTTGGTTACTGTAAAGTTTCTTTATAACTTTACAGAACCCCCATGGTAAAATGAGAAATGATTATTATTATTTTGTATACAATTTCATTTAGTACATAGACACAGCAACACGTTTGGCTAATAGAAAACCTAATGCTGTGTGGGGACACGTGCATTGCTTCGCTGAGCTTTGTGTTTGCAGATGTGTGAGTCAGCCCAGTTCAGTTCAAGCTGCTGAATTTTTGCAGATGCAGTAGCTGGCAAAGCGCCCAGTTCAAGCATTAGACAGCGAGAGTGATAAAAAAACACAACTAATTGAGAAAAAAAGATTAATTTAACCCTGAACGAAGATGTACTGCTGATTAATCAATTTTCTTAGCATGTGGAAGATGAGAAAGACAACATTGCTGAAGCTGGTTTAGCAGAAGGGGGTGCTAATGAGAAAGCTCGTCGTGGCTAGCACAGATCCACCCCAAAGAACCGTGAGTCAAATTTGTGGATCAAACATTGAATTTAACTTCTTTTCACCCAGTGCCACTGCTACATTTTGTGTTTTTAAACAGTGATTGACGACTTTTGTAATACAACATATTGATGGCACACGGTAATGGCACCGGTTGTTCCACTGGTTGGTTCTTCAATTGTAATATGAAGAACCAACTTCATGGTTGGTAGCTCATTCTTAACTATAAAATGGCATCACATCAGATGGGACAGCACCTTTGAGATGTCTCAAAAACACAAATTCAGACTGCAAGGGTTTCATACATCAAAACATCTATCCTGACAAAATGTGGGTCTTTCCATATCATTAGCATAATATTATTGTCAAACGAGGACTATGTGAGGAGAAGCCAGGTGAAGTGTTTTGCAAGCAAAGCTTCACTGTTTTCGTTGTTTTGAATTAAATAAATTTAATAAACTTGTCGGAGTAGGAGATCAGAACCAAGAGCTATTATTAAGCAATAGCAGCACAGTTTAGCTGTATGATAAAGTCCAGCCGATGTCACATTTTATGTTACCGTTTTGTAGAGAAATAGATAAATGCATTACCGCATTTGCCATTGTGTAGTGTGCAGTGGCTAGAAGAAAACAAGCAGTTTTTTGTTCAGAGTCAAGGATGACTCGATCACACGGCCGAGAGCAGATCCCGACGATTCTTGGTGAGTGTAGACAGAGGCGGGGGACTATTTGGATAAACATAGATTCGCGTGAACTGAAGGCAAAACTGTGGAGTTACATCTACGCCACTTTTAGGTTTTTTTTTGGAAATAACTTCTAAACATATAATTTTGATGAACAAATGTGAGTTTTCATATTTCAGAAACTTAAGGCATCTCATACGTAAGAGACAAACTTAGGATAAAACATAACTCCACAAAAAAAAAAGGTTGGGCCATGATGTTTAAGTCAGAACAACACCCACCTACGCTGTAACTCGCTGTGGTATCTTGCGTGTGAGAAACACGCAGTATAAGATAAGAGCGTTCAAGTTTGAGATGAATAATACTAATACAGTCTTCCTGTAGGGGGCGCACCCGTCCTGGAGTAGACTTCATGAACTTCCCCGTGAACCCGGACATAAATCCTTTCTAAGCGCAGCAGGCTACATAACAAACGTGTTGTTATTCAGTTGTTATGCACGCTGGCAGATTTGTTAGAGGATTTCACGAGTTTAGCTGCGTTGTTTTTAGAGATTTTTAAAACTTTCACTTTAAGAGTATTTTAAGGACGATGGGTGTACCGGCATTTTTCCGTTGGTTGAGTCGGAAGTATCCTTCTATAATTGTTCACTGCGTGGAAGAGAAGGTAAGCTAAACGCTATGATGCTAAACGCCTCAGAAGCTAAATTAGCTAGTAGCTCAATAAAACCAGTATCTTATTACCTGCAGCTGAAAAGGCACCCTGTCCTCACCCAACAACTACGTGGCAACCTCTAAATGTTAGACAACCCGCTAGACACACGAGAGTGGTTAGCTGTTTGCTAAGTTAGCAGTTGAATGTTTGGTGTAGTATCGTTATATTCGTCGCAAGCTAGCCGTAACTATAGCTAGCTAGCAAACCAGATGCTAGCTAGCTATACGGGTTTTGTTTGTTTTCTAAAACTGTTAACTAATACTGTAGCAACACAGATTGTCCACGTTATGCATTTTTAGTTGTTTTACTTGGTGTGGCATATTGGTGTAGTTATAGTAATTGGTGTCTGATTTGGTGTAACTGTTGTGGTTTATGTAAATTCGGTTAGCTAACCTATTTTAATCTAGCGAGGTACATTAGCTATGACTGCTAGGTCGCTAGCGGGCAGCATACGTGACTGCTAGGTTAGCCAGCTTGGTATGAGACTGGCAGTCGCTCGGAACACCTTCCACTTTTACCGCACAGTATGAATTGCTTTGGTTTTCCAAGTTTGCGTTTGTTACATTTCCGTTAGTTGGGTTAGCCGGCTAACTGAATTCTTTTGACCGAGTTTGATGAATTCCTTAACGCGTCGTTTTGATGCCTGAAGCGGCTCCACGGGTTAAACGCATGTAGGGAAGCTGGATGGTAGTTGCGTTTGATTAGAGCGCCTGACAAAAGCGATGTAAATGCAGCAGCCTAGCTATACATCATGAGGGCTCTGCGTCTGTGGTCGGCGTCGGTGTTAATGGATTTGTGTAGCACAATGTTTTTAAAAGCAGCCAATACGTATTTTTTTCTTTTAGTCAAAGGAATGCAATGGAGTTCGAATACCTGTTGACACAAGTAAGCCCAACCCAAACGAGGTGGAGTTTGACAACCTGTATTTGGATATGAATGGAATCATCCACCCTTGTACACACCCTGAAGACAAGTGAGTAATGCAATTTGGAATGTTACGAGTACAAAACATCGAACCTCATACAGACACATCTGTTCTTAAATAGCTCTTACTAGCTACTAGGACTAGCTACATTTGCCAGTTTTCTCGTATGTAGAATTTTCTCATAGGCACGAATAAAATTCCGGAGTGATCTGGACCTGTTGTGCAAATCTTGTACAGCTGTTCCCCAATGGGGAAACCGCCCAGTATGGATCAATAGATTGTAACGAATTCACCTGTCCATTACATTATGAGAATTGTTGATGTTTAATGGGATATCGCAATATGATGTATACATTACTATTTAACATTTAGTCTGCTGATTTAGCTTGGCAATATAAATTATGACAAGCTATTCAAGCTTGTGATTGGTGAACATAAAATTACCTACTCATTTTATGATCTTGAAATTCATAATTCATTTGCATCATTTAAAACATGATTTGAGACATGCTCTGTTTCACCACACATGAACGCATCACGTGTTATTGATTCTCTTTGTCTATCGGTGCCTCAATCACCCCCAGTTTTAGTGATGTTCCACAGCTTTGAAACAATGTTTTTTAAACCTGATTTTGAATTCAGCTTTATCTTTGTAATGTCTGCAAGACATTGTAACTCTCCTCTCCATTCCCCTTTATTCTTAATTCCACTACTGATGTGACTATGATGTTGTACAGAGCATGTGTACCAAATCACAGCTCTGAACAGACCAGGCAGGGTGTATAACTTCACAGAGCCATTTCTCTTTCTTAAGGTCATGCAAACCGAACTTATGACAAAAGGACGAAAAAGGAATGCAAAAATGTCCTTGCAAGAGGTGTGTTTTAGAGTACCTTTGACAATTTGTTTCATCATTCTCTCAGGCCAGCACCCAAAAACGAAGACGAAATGATGGTTGCTATTTTCGAGTACATTGACCGGCTCTTCAACATTGTTCGCCCCAGGAGAGTTCTTTACATGGCGATCGATGGGGTTGTAAGTATTCATGGTCGGCATGAATGTCCTGCCTGGCTCTGTCGTATCGCGCCGTGTGTTTCTCAAAGGTGCTCGTCGCGAATGGGACTCTGCGGACATCTTGTTTGTTGTGCTGTTTTCTTCAGGCTCCCCGTGCCAAAATGAACCAGCAGAGATCCAGAAGGTTCCGGGCCTCCAAAGAAGGCATGGAGCTCACTGAAGAAAAACAGCGGATGAGGGAGGAGGTTTTACAGAGGGGTAAGGCCACGTTTTCACTGCTTCTCTCGCTCTCCAGCAAACAGTGAGGCTTAGCTGAAGCTTAGCAGCTCCTTGCACATCACCTTCAGATACTCTCCTGTCCTCAGTCAGTTCTGTAGTTTGTTAAACGTGAAGGCATTCCTCACTTGACAGGAACAGTCATCATTTCATTTACCTCTATTGAAGCTTTTAAGGTGGTGGTTGTGATGGGTTTTTTGTGTTTTTTTGTTTTTGTTTTTTTAAACGTATTGAATGTCTGCGCCGTGTGTGAAGCTGAAACCGATTCCCTTTTTAAGGTGGATACCTGCCACCTGAAGAAATAAAGGAGCGATTTGACAGCAATTGCATCACTCCTGTAAGTGAGCCTTCTTGTTTTTCGGAATGAGCCTTAAATTAATCTTTTTAAGTGTGACGGAGGCGACGTAGTTCATCAGGCTTTGTGTGATTTGGTTCTGAATGCAAAGGCCAGCTTAAAGAGTTTCAGTGGTGATTCACATTGATGCTGAGGTTAAGTTCAAGACCAGGTTTAATCCATGCCCAGGAAGCCAGCTCTTTTATATTCTCTTGTAAGAGCTGCTTGGATTATGAATGTTTACCTTGATTTAATAGGCTTTCATTGCTTTGCACATGTTGCTCTGCACGTTGCCAGTTATTTGGGTTTCTGTGTTTTGTGCAAAGGGCACAGAGTTCATGGACAACCTTGCCAAATGCTTGCGATACTACGTTGCTGAGAGACTGACCAACGATCCTGGATGGCGTACTCTCACAGTAGGTCAAAGGGCATTCAACTGAATCTTAGTGTGGGCTTTGTTTACATTTCTTTAATATAAGGAAAATTGTATGAATTATTTCTTTACGTACTTATTTATTAGGCTACATGGTAGATCAGTAGACCAAGGGGTTAACACCAAGGTCACAGCATGATGACACTGTGGTGTTGGATCTGTAAGGAGCTCTGAATAAGAGCATCCGGCAGGTGTTGAAAACATAAAGTAGCATTTTTCCCTTTATTTAGCAACGAGGTACAGCGTGCAGACAGGTTTGCTCTTTTGTGCCGTTACTGACGACCAGTTTGGGTCTGCAGGTCTTTCTGTCCGATGCCAGCGTTCCTGGAGAAGGAGAACATAAGATCATGGACTTCATCAGGAGACAGAGAGGTAGGCATCAAAACTGCACAAACAGGTTTAAGATGTGCATTTCATTTGATGTTTACTGGGCCAGTGTTTTGCTATGAACACAATTGAATGAATATGGAATATGTGCATATTTTAATAATTTTTTGTCTCCCCCCCCCCCCCCAGCTCAGCCAAATCACGACCCAAATACTCATCACTGCCTATGTGGAGCAGATGGTAAGTGAATCGTTTATTTATCATTTAAATATTTTGTGCCTTCGACTGCAACGCGTCCGCCGTCGATTCACACCCGCCGCACCTCAGCCCGCCGCACCTCATAAGCTAATAATATTCCCAAAATGAAATTTGTCCCAAATTTGCTCCTTGGTCCCATTCCGTGGCGGCGACAAATTGCTCTAACAGGCTCGTCGACGCTGGAGTGGGAGTTATAGAGCTGGCTTGGTAATGGAAGGAAAGCGGCGTGAATAGGAGTGATTACACTGGACACGCGGTATAAAGAGCGGAGCAATCGACTGCATGCGACGCACTTAGGACACAATGGGGGGAGGTGTGGACAGTGGGTAGCGTCTGCTTTAAAGGGGCTCGCCCTGTTTACTTCTTTCAGCAACTCTGAAGGGGCCTCTCGGTGGAAGCTGCCATTGTGTGAACCACATTTATGCGAATATTACATAGAACCAGACACATCATTTAATTCTTGCCGCGTCCGTCGTGGTCTTCGGCCGCGTCCGTCGATGGCCGTGATTGTATTTTGTCATTGTTCCCAAGGACGCGTTACAGGCGGTGGTTGTGTTTTACGATCGCACGCACGATGTCTCTTGAGCTTGCGTTGACCGGGTATCTCCTTGTGCCGACCAGCGGATCTGATCATGCTGGGTCTGGCCACGCATGAGCCCAACTTCACCATCATCCGGGAGGAGTTCAAGCCCAACAAGCCCAGACCATGCGCTCTGTGTGGGCAAATGGGCCATGAGATTAAAGACTGCCAGGGAGTGGCTCGGGAGAAGAGAGGAGAGGTACCAACCCCCACCCCCCACCCGAAGCTCACAGTCAATACACGAATGCCTTTATTTGATGCGTTTACGTTTTAATCTCCTCTTTTTACATCTTAATCCTGTCCTCCAGCACGACGAGTTTGCAGACACGGTCCCGGTGTCTGAGCAGGAGTTCATATTCATTCGCTTGTGTGTTCTGCGAGAGGTGAGATCTGATTTCACTTTACATCTGTGACCATTTGCTACTTTTACTATGACTGCAGCTAATTATGAGTATTTTATAGTTATTTGCAGTTATTGTTTTTGTTGTTGTGACATCATGTATAATGGCACACTGGTGAGATGGACAGGGTGTGTGTGTGTGAGCCTCCCTGCGATCTCCCCCTGCTCAGTGCGGGCACTCTGAGCCTCTGACTCTGCCTCCTCCCCCAGTATCTGCAGCGAGAGCTGACCATGGCCAGCCTGCCCTTCCCCTTCAACTTTGAGAGGAGCGTGGATGACTGGGTCTTCATGTGTTTCTTCGTGGGGAACGATTTCCTGCCCCATTTGCCCTCTTTAGAAATCAGGTACGCGAGGACGTGGCATCCCAGTGTTGCGTTCCTGGGTTTGGAGTGTTTGGCTGGAGTACGCCAGAGTGTTTGGCTTTGTTTGGGTTCCCCCCCCCCCTCCACTCAGGATCCACTCAGGGTTTACAGCTGTAGGATGTTGTTTTGCAGTTGATGCAGGTAAAAAGGAAGTTGATCAAGGTTATAAAAATGGTTTGCGTCTTATTTTCGAGTAATCCTGTTTAATTGAATGTGTAGTGTGTAAATTTTCCCCCTTTCACTCCCCTTATGATGTGTATGTTTTAATCACACAGAGTAGAAGTTTTGATCATGTACAACCTAGTGTGTGTAGTGGCTTGCCTCTCAAAGACTGTGTGTGTGCGTGCGTGTGCGTGGATTGCAGAGAGGGTGCCATCGATCGGCTCGTGGGCATTTACAAAGACGTCGTGCACAGGACCGGGGTAATGAGCGCGTTGCCGCACATTTCCGCACGTGTGGTCGGGCTGCGCGATAGACGCGCTAACGTGCCTCTTCTCCCGCAGGGCTACCTGACGGAGAATGGCTTTGTCAACCTGGAGCGGGTGGAGCTGATCATGCAGGCCGTGGGGGTTGCCGAGGACAACATCTTCAAGAAGCGCAAAGACGACGAGGTAAATGGGCGTCGTGTGCGGCCCTCGGCTAGGACGTGGGGTCAGAGCGGGGGGGTCGTGTCCTGGGAGCACCCGGACGACACTCCTCTGCGGAGGACGCTGGTGGGCGATTGAAGTAACTTTCACTCTTCCTGCAGGAAAATTTCAAAAGGAGAATGAAGGAGAAGAAGAAACGACTGAAAGTAAGTGGAATTGGTTTATGGTCTTTCTTCAACTCGCCTTTCATTCAAAAACAAGGTTTTTATAAGAGGTTTTAAGCTATGTCAAGGTGTTTTTGAAACGAACCTTTGAACTTTGCACGCGCTCGGATTCACGCGCAGCCCGTGAATCGCGAACCGCGCGCAAGGTCGTTTAATTGAATTGAAACGCTTCTGAATACGGGATTTCATTCTTTGATTTCTGATGGTGGAATATTCACGTATAATGAACGCTGAACTCGTCGCCTCAGCGTGGGGAGCCGCTGGAGACGGCGGGGGGGAAATACCGGGAGGGCCTTGTTGTTCCAGCGAACGTGGCAGTCATTCACATTTAGGAGCGAGGACGGTGTGTTCTACGCGTGGAGGTGCTGCTGTAGTTCCACGTGTTTCAGCCCCTTCTGAGTCCCACAGCCCCCCAAATGCTGAACGAATTTGGGTTACGTACTTTAACATAACTGCAACTTCAACATACGTTTTGTATAGACCAGAGTGAGCAGGTTTAGGGGAGTTGGAAAAAGGATTAAATAAATAAATGCATTTGCGAAGGGGCTTTTGGACAAGGACGGGAAATCATTGTGTGTGTGTGTGTGTGTGTGTGTGTGTGCACTAAGACCGAACAGGCCCCAGCGTATCTCCCGGGTGGCCAGTTTGCGCCCCAGGCTCTGGGGGGGCGCGACAGACCCACGCCTGTCCACAACGCACGCCAGACAGCCTCGGACATGAGGATGCAAGGCAGCCGCTACCAGCAGAACAAGGTACACCTCCGCACGCCATCACACACAGGGGGCGCATTTCCAAACGCGCGTCCCCGCAAGCGGACGATCACACGTTAAGGACGAGGGGGGGGGGGGGGCCCTCGTGCGATTTTTCTGATGTGCTCTCCAGTTTTGCTTTTGACAGCTTTTTGTCCTTCCTCCCCACCTTTACCAGGACGCTGCCGAGTCCTTGAAGGCTGCTTTGAGGAACGGAAGCAAGGCACGTATCCCCAGACCTGATCGCTTGTTCCCACAGTCCTGTTGCATCTCCGCATCTTAATCAGTGCTGAATAAAGATGGAGTTTTAACTCTGTTACCTTTTTTTCTTTTTCTTTCTTTTGGTTTTAATAATCCTGAATTCTTTTGGGCCTCCACACACTTCAAAACGCGTCCCTGAGAAAAGCAAGAGCCCCGTGCTGGTTTGCGGCTCATCGAGCCCGAAAAAAAAAACCCCAGTCGACTTTCATTTCTCTCCGATTAATACGCGGCGAGTTGTTAGTGGAGCCGCATGTTATGAGCTGCTCAGCAGAGCTGCACGCGGATCATTTGCACATGAATGAGGTCTGAGGGAGACGAGGGCCGCCGGACGCCTTTTGTTCGCTCCCTTGTCCGGCTCCCCGCGCCAGACGCGGTTGTTGCGCGATGCTCGCGCATGTTCAGCGGGGGGTTTTTTTTTATGTAGCTGTGGCACGGAGGCAGGTGGGGGGAACAATCGGGTGACTCCGAGCCGAAGCCCCTTATGGTTGCAGCGTCGACGTGGGTGTAGCAGTTTGACCTTCGTCTGCACCGCCCTGCCCTGATTTGGTGCGGCGTTTTTCTCTCTGCTGACCCACGATGGATGCGGGTGAGGAGGCGGAGGTGAGGCGGGCGTGTGCCCTCAGTCCTGGCCCTTCCTGTGACGGAGATGAGCGACTGCGGTTTGAAGAACGTGAAGCCGAGCGCAGCACTAAAAGCCCTGCTGTCCTCACACTGACATACTAGTAAAGGCACAAAAACAAAAACGGCCCCCTAGCCTTAGCCTGGAGAGCACATTTTCTGTGATGTCCTTTGTCAGACGGTGATCCTTTGGGAGGGGCTGGACCGGCACACTTATACTTTGCTTTGTGACTGTGTATTGTGTTTCATGCGCTGCTTCGGCCTGACTGTGTTTTGGTCTCAGGATGCGGCCGGGTGCAGCGATGCCGTGGACCGCGCCGGCATGAAGAGGAAAGCCGAGGACAGCGACAGCGAGCCGGAACCTGAAGATAACGTCAGGTGGCCCACCGCATCAGACCAGTCCATTACACATTCTTAACCCGCCCCACCACCACAACCCGTACCCTTCCCCAATTGCCAGCGACTAATACGCACAGGAAAAATATTCCTTGGAAAAAACATTTTTCCTCAGCGATGTGCTCGTCGGCGTGGTTCAGTCCATCGGGGCTACAATTGGTATTCATGGCGGCTTGCGGGAGCCCCGCCGGGGTGGCGGTGAGGATCGGCTAGACAGATGCCGCCGCCACTCGAGCGCGTGGGCTGCGCTGCTGGCACTGTTCCAGCGAGATCCTCTCCTCTACGCTTCCTAACGGAGGCCGTCGCGCTCGTGACGCTTCCCGGGGCCAGTAGAGCACGCGGCAAGCTTGGTGTCTCGCCACACGAAACCAGCTCCCCCTTCCACCCACTTTTGAATAACCCATTTGGTCAGCCTGCACTGTGTGTGTGTGTGTGTGTGTGTGTGTGTGTGTGTGTGTGTGTGTGTGTGTGTGTGTGTGTGTGTGTGTGTGTGTGTGTGTGTGTGTGTGTGTGTGTGTGTGTGTGTGAGACTACAGAACGTGCAGGCTCACGCAGTATTGTTTTGTTCAGGTTATGGGAAGAAGGCTGGAAGCAGCGCTACTACAAAACCAAGTTCGACGTGGACGAAACGGACGACGAGTTCCGTAAAAAAGTGGTCAAGTGTTATGTGGAAGGCCTGTGCTGGGTACTGCGCTACTACTACCAGGTGGGTGTCTGCAGCCACACAACACCTGCCCTGACAAGATTCTTTACTTTTTCTTTTTTTTTTTTTTTTATATATATATTCTGGTTTCTGTATGTAAATATTAATTGTTTCTGTTCCTGTTCCTTCCATCTCAGACTCATTTGCCATAGTTATTCATTGTACCAAGAGACAGCTCGTGTATCTTCCTCTTTATGCCCAGGCCTGGAGTAGTGGAGTCCTGCTTCTGTTTGCTCACCGCTCGTGGGATCAAGCGGCCTTTTCCTGTGTTTGCCTTGTGCTCTAGAAGCCCTGTGTAATGCAGGCCGTTGTAAACGCAGGTCTTGATCTTTAGCTTTTAAATTCAGTAATTAGCGGTCCATTCTGCGCGGCAGATCCCGGTCTGATTAGAACGGCAACTGGGGGATTTGCGCGTGCTGATTGGCCGCGCTCCGGGCTCTGGGGGGCGCCGGTCGCCCCACCGTGCTGGAGGACGGGGGAGCTCCCACGGGAGACGCTCAATGGTTCATTATGAGCGCTCGCTTCTGCTGGAGATGAGAGCTCTGCCCTCCGACACACGTTCACAGATTTTCTTTGGGCTGTCCCTCCACACACACACACACACACACACACACACACGCACCCAAATGATGTATGAAGAGGATGCACTCTGAGGAGTAAACACAGCGGCCAAATCTGTGTTTTTATTTGTTGTCCCTCGTTTAAGCTGTCTTTGCTCCCTACGCATCTTACGGGTGTAGTCCACTTCTTTTGATCTTGACGACTCGCGTTTTATCGTTCGTTATGGGACCACCTTGTAGGATTTGGGAGTTGTGGCTGTAGGTTTCGCGAGAGTATTAGGCTGGCCATTACCTCTCAACCACACAGACAATTATAGTTTTATCTCTCTGATTAAAAGTGAAGGTCACTTCCTATGAAAAGGGAAATTCCAGAGCCAAGGATTTGAGGGTCTTCGGAGGTGAAATCATTTGTACCATTGACTAAAATATTTTCTTAATTTCGATGAAGTTCTGTACCCGTTTTCATTATGCACGCTAAAGAATGGAGTTCACGTTCACTGGACGGGCACGAGTTCATCGCCGTGCCCTTTGCTGACTTTGTTCTTTGATTATGTGACTTAAACATTCATTCTTGGGTCCCTCTTTGGACTGGAGCAAGGTTTTGGAGCGTTTCTGTATAGTAAGATCCTTCACGCTTGTGGGGTTTAAGCGGAGACCCTGAAGGGCCGCAGCCAATCAGAAATGGCTCTCCCTCTTCTAACACGGCGAATTCAACTCATGAAGACCTTGGCAGATAGCTGATGAATTTAAATGAGGTGCATTTAGAGGTGTTTAAAGTAACAAACTGCAATACTGCTGGAGAAGAATAATAGGATGGCTCAAATGTTGAACGTGAAACCTGATTGGAGACAGTTGTTATGCAGTATTTAGTATGGTAAAATTGAGCATAATGGATGGATTATTTAAAACTTTTAAACTTGCTGATGTCTGAGCGAGCTTGTAGCTCATTAGGCTTTATTGACTTCCTCACAGGGCTGTGCGTCTTGGAAGTGGTACTTTCCGTTCCACTACGCGCCGTTCGCGTCTGACTTCAAAGACATCAAGGACATGTTCACGGAGTTCGAAATGGGGACCAAGCCGGTAGGTGGAACCCGTGGGTTGTTTCTGAATCGTCTTTTTCCCCTGACCGACTTGGTTTTGTGCGTCTTTGCACACTTCGGGACTAAGCGGCCTAGTTGACGCAACGTTGGCTTGCGTTTTTGCCTCGTCGTTGAATTGCTTTTCATTTCTCAATTGTAGTTTAGACCCCTAGAGCAGCTGATGGGAGTGTTTCCTGCCGCCAGTGGGAATTTCCTACCAACTACATGGAGGGCCCTGATGATCGACCCGGTGAGTCCACTCAGATTAGACGCACAGCTAACACACTCGTTGCCCACGGCGATGCGCATCCCTGCGACTCTTTGTCCAATCTGATTTCCTCCTTCTGAACTCCACTTTAAACAGGACTCCTCCATCATCGACTTCTACCCCGATGACTTTGCAATTGACTTAAATGGGAAGAAATTTGCCTGGCAGGGTAAGTGAGCGCCACTGAGAAATGCAGCTTGTTGAGCCATGCTAACCGTTCTCGTCCCGCCGACGGTCTCTCTGACGACGGTGGGGACATCTTGTCATGGCGATGCTGCTCATGGCGATGGTGATCGTATTCCCGTCCGCTTACAGGTGTCGCCCTGTTGCCGTTTGTGGATGAGCGTAGATTACGTGCGGCGCTGGAGAAGGTCTACCCCGATTTGACCTCAGAGGAGGGTGAGTGCTGAGAGACGTTGCACCTCTGCCGCATCCCGACAATTCTTAAGCACTGCAGATTAGCCGTTAGCCAACGAGTGTAGTAAACCTCGCTAACAGAGTCTTTAATCTGATCACATTGAGAAATCACCACTTGTTTCTAATGTGGCGCGGTGCATATTGCAGACTCAATGTAGAGCGCCATAATCACAGTGTATCATGCAGTGCATGTTGTTTCTTCATATCGCACAGCTTTAATGAGAACTAACGGTGTAAAAAACGTAGCTGTTCAACAGAGGTGGCCATTCCAGGTTTAGAAAGAAAAACTCCTTCCCAGGATTTTGTTCAAGCTTGCTGGATTTTCTAATTAGTGCCAGGTAAAATTAGTGGAATCAACACAATAATAATTATAACTTTAATTTATGTAGCGCCTTTCAAAAAACTCAAGGACGCTTTTACAAGAAATGCACAAACAACACAAGTCACAGCAATCAGAAAGTACACACGGATCAAAATCATGCAAAGACCGAAAGTGGAGAAGGAAATAATGAATGAATAGGTGAGTTTTTAATTGAGCCTTGAAAGTGGTAAGAGATGATGAAAAACAGAGAGAGAGGGGAAGAGAGTTCCAGAGTGTTGGGGCAGCCACACTGAATGACCACACATAGAGCTTAACTTAAATCTCGGAATGACCAGAAGACCAGTATCAGAGGATCGAAGCCTACGAGTGGGGACATAGCTGTGAAGGAGGTTAGACAGGTACGAAGGTGCCAAGCCAGTGAGTGCTTTAAATGTAAGAACTAGGATTTTGTAATGAATGCGTAGGTTTATTGGAAGCCAGTGGAGACGTTCCAAAACAGGTGTTATATGCTCGTGTTTTCTGGACTGGGTCAGAACACGAGCAGCAGCATTTTGGACAGTCTGGAGAGGCCGAAGTGATTTTGAGGGCCCATAAAGGAGGCAGTTACAGTAATCAAGCTTTGTTGTAATAAGGGCATGAACCAGAATCTGCAGATTTGAGGGACAGAAATGGACGAAGGCACGAGATATTGCGAAGTTGAAAAAAGGCAGATTTTGTGAGTGAACGTATGTGTGGATCAAATGACAGAAATGGGTCAAGCAAAACTCCAAGATTACGTGCTGTAGAGGAAGAATTAACAGTGAGGGAATGGACCACAGTGAGGGAATGGACCACAGACTTAGTGCCAACAATGAGATACTCAGTCTTACGGGCATTTAACTGGAGGAAGTTGGTTGAGTTCCCTAATACACATAGTGATGGATGGAGGTGGGAAGGGGTCAGAAGGTTTAAAGCTAAAATAAAGTTCAAACCATACTGATGTATTAAGTCCCCAAGGGGCAGAATATAAATAGTAAAAAGCAGTGGTCCTAGGACAGAGCCCTGAGGAACACCCTGGGAAACAGCAGCCAGATCTGATTTCCAGTTACCCGACCATATGAACTGCTGTCTATCTGATAAGTGATGCGTGAACCAGGAAATAACTGTACCCGAAAAGCCCAGGTCACCAAGTCGTGACAGCAGAGTAGCATGATTAACTGTGTCAAAAGCGCAAGTAAGATCAAGGAGTCAAAGGACAGAAGCAAGGCCATTATCAGATGAAAGAAGGAGGCCAGACAGTCCAGGAAACCTGAGCAAAATCTTGGTCAGGTCTTTTACTATCTGAACCCCGGAATGTCCACCTCTGCTGTTCACGGGCTTGTTGGCTAACGCCACCACACTTTGAACTTGGCATGATCCCACGTTGTTATTCTGAAGTTTGCGTCCAAGCCTTTTTGACGGCCGTCTTGTCCTGTGTTTGGCTTGCAGCGCGGAGGAACAGCCTGGGCAGTGATGTGGTCTTTGTGTCCAAGTCCCACCCTCTCTGTGACTTCATCCAGGAACTCTATCGCACCGAGTCCCTCGAGGTATTGAACGTTCGCCTTTATTTCCAAACCTTCCACAAAGTGCCCCCGTAGCATTTTAAAGACCGTTTGGAAGCAGATGCTCATTGGTTAGACCTGCACCCATCAAAGTTATTTAAGTCTTGTGATGTACTGAGGTCTAACCCAGTACCATTAGACATGAAATACAGTGACATTTAAACAAGGCCTGCACGGCATGAATAAAACCATGTTCAACACTACCATGATGATATGACATTCGATAAATGAAGAAATATTCAACTGTGAACATCAGCTATACAGGTACACTGCAAACTCTCCGAATAAAGCCATAAATGATTTCAAAACATGTTTATTGAGCAAATTGCACATGAATACCCAACCAATTAAAATTACATTTCATTTAAAATAAGACAATTGGAACTATAAAAAAAAAGAATTCAAGTTAATTTCTCCAATCCACTTTAAAATATTTTCCCCTGATCTCTGTATCACAGGTGTAGAGTGGGGGGGAGGAGAACCCCATCTGAGTCTCCATCTGAGACAATGAAAGAATAAAAACATTCTGAGTGCAGCAGTGGTCTTAAACACACAGTGTTCATAAAGAGCAGAAGAGTGAGCACTGTTAACATTTGACCTTTACTGGGTCTCCTTACACTTAACCTCCCAGTTAGTGATTATTACCCTGTTTTCCTGCAGCCGGGTTGGCAGTACTGCATCTGGGATTAAGTGTTCACCACGCTGGCTAAAAGGGGCTATGGCCTGTTGCTAAGCGATGTGACACGTGTGCGGTAGGTTAGCGGTGCCATCTCACCCTTTCACCATCTCTACTGTCCCCCACAGGGCACCCAGATCCCCCCCGAGCTCTGCCACGGAATCCAAGGTGTATTATGTCTGGATGAGGAGCCTATTCTACCTGATAAGTAAGGAGACATTTTTATTGTAGTTTTGTGACGTGCTACCGGTTGCCCTGTTTGGCTGGATAAAATACAACAGAGCTTCAATTCACTTATCCCATGACAGGCCAGTAGAGTCTCCGGTCCCCATGCTGAGAGACATTCCATCCAGCAGTGCAGCGGGGTAAGACGCACATTTGCATTTCAAGTCCTGGAATTATCGATTTAAAAATATGCCTATGATCCTAATCATGCCTTTTTTCGAATGCGTCATTCTAAGCGCTTCCCGCCTAACAAACAAACAAAATGGCGAACGCATCGTTCAAGTTGTTAAAGACGTCTTTTCTATTTCCGGGCTGACAAATAGCTCTTTCGCACGAAGCCCGCCTGCCGTTTAAAAGGGTGGGTGCCCCAGAGCTTGACTTCTTCCGATTTGTGCCATTCCAACCCCAGTCTCCAACCCTCCCTCCGACCGCTATAGAATCTCTGCCGAGTCGAGTCATGTCATTCTCGTTGAATACCAAAGCTCCTACAAGGCTGCTGTCTGAACTCTGCACCACTACAATTTATCTGAACGACTGGGGTCAATATTCCTCTGTTGAACAGAGTCGCCACCTAGCACTTGGCCTTCTGATCGTCTCCCCCTTTGATACCCCCCCCCATTCCCTCCCCTCCACTGAAGAATTCAATAAGAGGAATTTGTTTTGATCCATCGCGGAGATATAATCATGCTTTTTCTGGTTTGCAGAATCAAATTCAAGGATCCGCAGTATGAGGAAGGGCACGTGTTCAAGGCAGTCATCCTGCCAGGGGCCAAGTATGTTCCCACCCTCTCCTCACAGCGACGAACTCCACGGGAATGAGGGGCGGTTATTAGCACCCAGCGGCTTCAATAAACGCAACATTCCTGTAAACAGTAACTTTGTAAGGCGCCGTTCCTCCCGTGCAGGGCAAAGTGTGAGCGGGCGGTCGTCATTTACACACATATTCCTGTTGTGACCCATGTGGTCGCGTGATTTTAAAATCTTGCAAATTTGTGTATTTAATGCTCTGATCACTTGGATGGCGGAGGAGCTACTGGAGTTACTGCATATGCAGAAGGCGGCTTAGCTTAGCTGAATGCGGCTTGGAGTCCTGTGTCGTGTCTCAACTGATCAGTTTAAGACTGGACTAGTGCTGCGTTTCACAGGCCGGACTTTTTCTAACGAGTTCATTTGTCTAATGAAGTGCCTCGTTAAGTTGAAATGAGCACATTTTTTTGCTGGGATCACGCTCGAGTAATTCTCAGTAATATTTACAAATTGCTTTAAAATATTTAATTGACTGTAATAAATGGATCATTTCGCAGTGGGCAGCATTAAAGCTAATGGCCAAACCAGTGGCAGCTTCTTGGCACGACTGGCTCCATACATGACCGGGTCCATCTAATGGTTTTAAAAATGACACTCCACTTAAACAGCTGGTCTATAATTGCAAAACCATGACCGATTCTTTGCCAGAAACGTTTTGTTTTTGTGTGCAGGGAGTTTTGCTTTAATCGCTCTGCCTGCTTTGTGAATCTTCCAGGATTCCCAATAAGGTGTTGAAGCCGGGCGACTGGGAGAGATCCAACAGCGGCCCATGGAAACCTCAGCTGGGCTTCAACCCCAACCGTCACCGGGCCCACCTGGACCAGTCTGCCTTCCGGACCCTGGGGTAGGAGTCGAGCTCCCGCGCTCGAGCTTCATTAGCCAGTAACTCCGTGGCCCGAGGACGGTGGCGGACGGTTATCGTGGTGATGAGCTCTGTGCTTTTGCACCCTCTTTGCCAACAACGCCGTCTTTCTGCCATTTAAAAACGCTGGAGGTGTCCTAGCAAAGCTGCTTTTTAAAAACCTTCTGAACATCTGGCAAGTTCATCAGGGCCGAATGTTAAGCGATGAATTATGCATGGGGCCACGCGCACGTGTGATGTATGCTGATTGGTTTTTTATCCACCCCAGCCTTAATTTCTTAATGAAAGCCATTACTGGGTTTGATTACACCAAGCAGACAGGTGCTTGTAGCCTTTCGGAGCAGAGCAAGGGGGGGGGAACTGAGCATTTGAGTTCAAATACGTTCTCGATGGTTTTCCGGTTTGATACTGAGCAGTGCAGGATGGCCATGAATGACTTAACATACTGTTCTTTAGGAGTGCGTTCATGGAAATGTTTCTGTGGTGTTGTCTTCTCCAATCAGCCATCACGTGAACAGCCATCAACAAGGCGGTGCTCAGCACGTCCACGGCCCACCCCATGCTGCCAGGCACGTGGGCGGTCAGTACAGCAATGTCCCGCCCACCAGCTCATATCACCATGGAAACTACCGCCCGCCCCTCAGAGACCACCCACCCCCCTTCCAGCGTGAGTTCCTACCCACTGCGTCCTGCTTAACGGCTCAGAACTTCCACCATGCAATACTCCTCCACCGACATCACTGCTTCCTCTTGACTCGTGTACAGTCTGAATTTAGGGTGGCGTTCGCTGCTCATGGCGACGTCTTGCGTCCGAATGCGGTCGTGCAAGCTGTCCGCTCCTGGCTCTGGTACGTAGGGGGCGGAGTTTGTCTGAAAAGGCCGTCTGGCTGAGGGAAGCTCGACATTTCGGCGCTAGCCATTAGCAGTTAGCTCAGGCGCCACAGCACAGTTCTCCAGGCTCACTTTGATGTGCCAATTTGCATGTTGATGAATAATCTCATCAGGCTGCTGATGGCGAGTGGGTGGGTGTGTGTGTGTGTTTGGGGGGGGGGGGGGAGTAGATTTGCTATACCTGTGTGATTTGCAGCCTGTCTCTCCCTGTACTGTGCTGCCCCTGTCCAACTAAAAATCTTTGTTATAAATAGAGTTTGCTGTCCACTCCAGTGTCCTAAATATCATTTGATTTAAACGTCGTCTTGACCTTTTGAGGTTGAGCTCATTTTGAGGGTCCAATCCCTGTGTGAGACTCTGGGGCGACTAGAACATGTTTACATTTAGAAGATCTGTAATTAAAATGTTTTTTGGTATTGAAATTCTGTTGCCTTGATCAGACCTGACCTTTGACCCTAACATCAAAGCCTTGCCCCTGTGCGTGTGCCTGACGTTACAGCGGACTTTCAAAGTTTGAAAACAGCTGGTGATAAAGTTGCATACTGGCTGAGTTTTCACCCTTTTGAACTGGGGGGGTGCACACTGTGTGTGTGTTTGTGACTAGATTATAGTAAATCGTTCATTCTTCGTGTCACCTTTATTTAGCCTCAGTCCTAGGATCTTAGTTTATCCAGCTCATGGTAAATATGATGGCTTCCACTATCTGTGTGTAAGAGTGCGTGAGGATTGAGATGTGGATTGGGGCGATGTAATCCCTGTGTTAAGTAAATGACTAGAGAGCATGTGGGGGTTTGTTTTGGTAATCCTGTATGTGCTTCGGATCACCTGCCCCAGCTCCCATTATAGTCCCCTGTTTTTTCAACTGTACTCTGGGTCTATTAAGAAGCATGTGGGTGAACTGGACATAATGCCGTCTATACGTTGCCTCGCGGTTCAAAAAGCCAGAGAGGACGTAAAATGACAATTGGGTGACAACTGGGTGGTCTCCCCCCAAACCCTTGGGCCATTATATCTGTAACTAGGCTCCTGGATGAAGAGATAATGGCAACCTTGCAGTTGGCGTCGTAGCGACTTATGTGAGGGATTGTGGAGGACGGCGGCCCGCCGTATCTTCATCTGCTCGTGGAGGCCCAGGGCTGTGGGTGTTTAGATGGACATGGATGTTTAGCTTCACCGTTGTGGAGGAGCTGGAGCGTTTTGTGCGTAATGCGGTTTGAGTGGCTACGGCTAACCTGTTGGGGAGCTCTGGATACTGCGTTCACTATTGAAATTGCAGTCCAGTTGCAGGTGAGTGTGTGTGTGGTTATTATGCTGAACATGGAAACATTTCCTTTTACAGCAGACTGAATCCTGTGCGACGGCCTTTTTCTTGAACTGAAGTTCTTCTCGTTGGCCTCTGCCCCAGCCCCCCTTGTTTGTCTCTTTCTCCTTTCTTACACACACACACACACACACACACACACACACGCTCTCAGCGCTCACCAGGTCTGCCCCTATAAAACAAACAAGTCTGAGCTCTGCAGCTGGTTATCGCCTTGGCAACGGTAGATTGGGTAGAAGGCGCGGGCTCTACTTTTTGAAAGTGTGTCTTTGTGAAGAGCCTCGTCGCACAGGAGCTGCTGCACTTCAGCCCGGCACAATGAGCCCACTGAATGCTTTAGTTCATTTAGTAGGGGAGCAAATGCAAATGCAGCACTTTCTTCTCTTGCTCTCTCTCTCTCTTTTCATCCACGCTTGTGCACTCTGTCCTGCCATCCCTTGAAGCAGAGTCATATAGCAGCGTTGACTTAACCGCATTGCTGATGATGCCTTCACATTTTTCTTCTTTTCTTTAATTATGATTATTATAACAGACTCCTTCGTTTACATTAAGGGCCCTACTGACTCTACACCATGGTTGATTTACCCCCCCCCCCTATATAATAATCCTGTATGTTCAGGCCTTGTTTTTACCTGTTGTGTTCGTGCGCTAGGAGGCCGAGCTTCACTAATGGCACCTCCAATCTCCCCCCCACAGATTCCAGGCAGCCCGGGTTTCCGAGGGCGCCGCCCCCACAGCACCATCAGCAGTACCCAAGGTAAGGCCCCCCCCGCTCCTCCTCTGTGCCACAGGGCCCCCTGCTCGTCCGCATACGGCCGTTTCGTTTCGGGAGTTTGCACCCTCGAGGTCATCGCCTATTATTCTGCCTTCATGCGCTAGCCGCACACATCCGATCCCCATCGGCCTGCAGGAGCGCTTCAGGAATCGATCAGCGGGTGTAGCCACCATTCTTCCGGACCCCAGCCCCCTCCACCCGTTTGCTTCACCGGAGGGGAGGTGGTGCTTTAGGATGGAATTAGTTTCTGGACGGCCTAAACAAATTTTCTCCTGAAGAGGTTTGCGGGGCTTAATGAGGCAGCACTAATTCTGTTGCCCCGCGATGGCAGCCGTGCCCGGGCCACAGTGGTCACACAGACCGGCCATTTATTCTGGCTCCAGACCTCTTCAAGTACTAATCAGCTTCTTTTTGCTGCAACTTTTGAGGCCTGCCGGGCTCATTGTGGGCCGGCGTCACCTTTAGGTCAGTAGTTATTAGTGGCGACTGTGTGCGTTTTTCTTTAACTACTTAAGACGGAGCCGAATGAAATGCATGAGGAACCTGGAGGAGGGATTATGGATTCCACGGCCGTTTGCTAAGGCCAGCATGGGGAGGAATGTGACATGGTTGAGTAATGAGGGATGGCCGGAGTTCTCTCTCTCTTATGCGTGCTCACTCTCGTTGGTATGTGTATGTGCTCGTCTCTGTGTGTATAAAACCATCTATCCACTTACTTTATTAGCCAACACTTTAATGGATGTTACCATTTTATCGCCCAGGGTGTCGGTTTCTCTCTCTTTTTTTCTTTCTTTCTCCATCGCTACAGCAAAAGCTGTTTAGCTTGGTGTTAGAAACCGAGAGGGCGGCGTTCAGTATTCAGCGGCGATTCCCTGAGCTTTCAGCAGTATTCCACTTGAGCGCCGACGCCTGCTTCCTGCCCGTCCCCCCTTCACACTCGCCTGCTCCGAAACGCGGAAGCAATTCCAGATAGACTAGAGAAGTGCACTTTAGTGTCGTATGCCAACTAGGTTACCACACCCAGTGTGTTGGAGCGCTGCCTGCTGGGAGCTGGAGGTGAGGTGCACTAGCTGTGGGGGGGGGGGGGTTTCCAGGTTCTTTCTTTGAAATGACACTGATGTCTTGGTGGCCTGATCTCATGACCTTCAGTCTGGGGCTCTTCTACCACGAAGGAAACCTGAACGCCGTTAGACAATATGCATATACTAAGTGTGAGCAGCTCGGTCTGTGTATGTTTTTGTGTCTCACTCTCGGAGTGTGTCTGTGTGCACTTCTGTCTGTCTTTGCACATAGGATAGGCTGGGTGGGGGGTGGCGTGTGCATGCATGTACGCATATGAACGCATGAGCTGTGTGTTTGTTCCTTTGTGTGCCTGTGTGTGTCCGTGTGTGTGTGGCGGGCTGTCTGTGGTGTGTGTGCACGTCTGCCTGCATGTATGCATGCATGTTGGCAGACCTACTTGTCTGAGTGTGCCTGCGTTTGTGTGCGTGCTTGTGTGCGCATGCATGTTGGCACTCCAACTTTGTGCTCGTGTGCAAGTGGGTAGGCCTACTTTGTGTTTGTGTGTATGTGGGCAGGTCCTGTGCGTGTGTGCGTGCGCACGTGTGGGCAGGTCCTGTGTGTGTGTGTGTGTGCGCGCTGGCCTTCTCGTGCGTCTGGGCTCTGTATTGATGGCCTCCTCTAACCCACAGGCCTCAGCATGGGGCGCAGGGCTGGGAGCGGGCGATGCAGGAGCAAGGCTCCGCCTACCAGCACAACATGCAGAGAGGAGCTCACGGAGGACCAGGCAGCTACCAACAGCACCCGCCACCCCGCAGAGACGAGCGCAGAGCACACGAGGTACTTGCACTGTACCCCCCCCCCACACACACACACACACACACCCCCCCTCACTCACCCCCACACACACCCTCACCTGTTAAGCTCGATGACTGTCAAATGGTAGGACTTTTTAGCAAATCTGGCCAAAATTAGGGGCCTAGAAGGAACGATAGAGTTGAACAGTGATTTTATTAGCAAATGACTAATGCAGCTTCAGCTCCTGCCTGCCCCCTCGTCCCTGGTCGGAGTCCTTATCCAGCTTTCTTGGTGTTTTTTCCAGGGCTATAGTTCTGCAAGAAATTATGGTTTGCCTCCACCAGCCAGACGCTACAACTGGAGCTGAATTTCCAGTCTTCTCTAAAGACAAGCGTGGGGTCTCTCTCCAGTCGTTTATCAACCCTTCCTTTTTGGTAGGGTTTGGCTTTTTGTTTTTTGTTTTTGGTCGGCTATTCATTTGTAAAAAAAAAAAAAAATCCTTTTACTCAGAAACCTGTTCTTATGTACTAATTTTTTTTAAATATGATGAATGCCTGTAAAACGTACAAAATACAAGTGAGTTAAAGACTATCTTGATTATGGTGGGTTATTTTTTTTTCTCTGTATTGTGCGATAATTTTTTTCTATATCGGCTCTTCTAGCAGTATCTGCATTTTCCAGCTGAATTGCAGAGCAATTTTAAAATTTTCATTTCTCAGACAGACTTTTTGGCCCGGTTTAACAAGTTGCTGTGACCTTGTCAGCTTTGACAAGAGAGTATTTTTTTTAGCATGCATATTTTGGATTGAATATTAACAGGTCACTCGTAATTTATCATTATGATTTTAGTTCTGTGATTCGAAAGATCCCACCAAAGGAAAATTGACTGATTAGAACAGTTTATATTTTCATAACTGGGTAGAGTTAAAGGATTATTGTTTTAGTTTTTTCAAGAATATTTGAATGCTTTAGACTGCTTTTTCCATAAAACCAAATTTGCATGTAGTTTACAGTTCCAATCGCGGTGTACTGCGCTTTAAAAAAATTCTTAGACTTCATTAAAACCTGTTCTTTACAATATTTTTACGTCGTTATGGTTCCACAGCCGTATCCGTACATTTTTAGAGAAGTGTAGGAATTCCGTGTGATACTTTATATGCAAGTTAAGCTCCGACAGATTGCGTAGTTCAGGCAAATCTAGCGCAGTGGTATGGTGTGTTACTAAACTTTTGCGCTAACAGCAGAAATTATGGGGTTGTGCTTATTGAATCACGATACTATTAAATGTGTGGAAATTTTGCGAAAGTCCGTCTAAAAAAAATTTTAAGGGCGTGGGTGGGTACGAGCAACAATCAAACAATTTTCAATTAGGCTTTAAGATATTTTTTTGCGTAAAAGTACGTTCAGTAGGCTGTTAGTAATTTCTTTAAAGCAGCTACATGTATAGTGTGACAAACTAGCTAATCAGAACTACACAGTTTATAATGTGCTTTTTAAATGGTTTAGAGAAACCATGTATTGCGGAAACTTGGTTATTTTTCTCTGCATTGAAACGGAAAATATCCTGATCATGATGCCCCCTTTATCATGTACCTTACCTATATGAAAACGCTCCGAATGTTCGTTTAGTGTTTTTATTGTTAAATTTAATGTCGCTGATCAGCAGCATTTTTTCTTAACTTATAAAAGACTTAAAACACTTGAAAAACCTGAACACCGTGAAGTCTTTTCCTCGTGTTAGATATGTACCCTACATTTCCATCATTTGTTAATCTAAAAGGTGTATTTTACAAAGTTTAACAGAAGTAACAGTAGGCTAATATCAAATCGGTTTAGCCTGGATTCTTCACGCACACAATATACTGCTTATAACAATTTCTTGTAACAATTTTCTGAATGCAATTAACCTAATAAAATCCACACATTTTAATTGTTCTTCGAGTCCTTAGAGGTGATCTTCCACACCGTGCATTTCTGTTCATTTCATAGCGGATCAGCCTACCAAGTTCTGCCGTAAAGCAGGTTCGAACTGACCATGTTGGTCGTGTATTCGATGAGTGCGGCGTCCGTTTGAGACAAACTGTTCATTTGTCCGTGGAGAATAGGCGGACTCGGTGACATGTCTTCCAGGTCGTCAGCAGACGCTAACGTGTCAACTGTTTGGTTTTGGTGACTCCCGCCCGCTGCCATTACGCCCGCGGGACCGTTCTGCTGCTGCTGCACGTGCTGGTGGCCAGATGTCGGTGTGTTGGAACCGTTTTGACAGGGCTTGCCGTCCTTGACCAGCACAGGAACGGCCACTCGTCTCGGCGACTGTTGCTGCGCACACAGGTTTCCACTGTCCTGTTGCAACTGCTGCGATGCCTTGTCCTTCGCTTGGCGCTTCATTTTGTACCTGTGGTTCTGAAACCAAATCTTGACCTGGTTCGGCGTCAAATGGATCATGCTGGCTAGATGTTCTCGCTCGGGAGCCGAGAGGTATTTCTGTTGCTTAAATCTCCGCTCTAGCTCATACACCTGGGCCTGAGAGAAGAGAACGCGCCGTTTTCTTCTCGGCGCAGCGTGTAAAGTTACCATTGACTTTGCATCCATCCCTGATAGTGTCCCCATATTCATGCCGGAGGATGACCCCATAAACCTAGGAACTTGAGAGAAAGAGTATAACCATTAACATTACAATTGTGCGTGTTGAAAACATTCGTGGTCGCAAATTTCTGTAAAACCTCGTACCGTAGGTTAAAATGCCCCGAGTTATAAGGTTGAAATTGACCAATTACTAGATTTTCTTCAACTAAGACAGAATCTAAATTTTACACTACGTGAAAACCGTTTTTGGAAATGTTTCTTTCTGAAACTCACTTGCTGGGTAGCGAGGTTCTGGGTTTGCGCCGTACCAAGCCGTAGTCGTTGCGCCGTTCCTCATGGTGTCTTGGTATGATGGGAGATCTCCCATGTTCGCGATGCTCCCGTTGCAGTATCCTCCCATAGTGTGTGAGAACTGAGATACGTTGTGTGGCATATGATAGCCTGTCGCTACCGCGGCGTTGTGACCCATGCTGTGTTGTTGCATGCTGGCTTGAGACACCTGAGGTTGTCGGTACGCGCCAAGGGGAGAGGCGAGGTTTGTGCCGTCCATACCTGCAAACTTTTTAAAGGTCTCCTCGATCGGGCTTAAAATATCTGTCACTGAGAAAGGGGTTGAGTGCTTTGGGCTCAAGGACATGGTTCAGCCCGCCAGGTAGTTTGGTGAAGCCGCCACAAGCCCGTGGTTCTGTGCTCGCTCCTCGGCTGCTCGGCGTGCTGTGCGTAAGTGTGCTCGTTGTCTGCCAGAGATCCAATTGATCGCCTTGGAGAAGGAGGAGAGTCGTGGACGCTCTTATCTTGGGTTCATTCTATCCAGACGCAAGGTTTACGACAAACACAGGAGGCGGAGCAATGCCCCAAACGAGCAAACAATGGCCATTGACATTTTACAAGGATAATTGAAGAAAATGTTACATACGACCCAAACATAGGCTAAGCGGAGATGCTATTCGACCGTTCAGCATCGCAAATTTGTCTCGCGTTTAAACCTCCGAGTGGTGTTTGATTTACATTATCCAACTGCTTCAGCGTCTTCCCATAAAACACCTCTAGTTTTGTTTACCATTAGTCGTTTCAACGTTACTCAGTGTAGCGCTTTATAGCTTGATTCAATCACGTGTATGCTATTTTTTTAATGTTTAAATGTTTCACATTTTTATGTCAAGCTTGTGATTGATTTGGTTGTGTCAGACAGATTGGGCATAATGTGGTGGCTTATTATGAACATAAATACAGAACCTTTGACGAAATTGATTTTCTGGCTATACTTTAGCTTGGAGTAAAAATGTGAAAAATAAAAATCTGAAACCGTAACAAATTTGACAAATTACCACAACTAATCGTTTGTTTTTTACATTTTACAAATTGGATTTTGGTAATGTTTACACTGAAAGTTATACTGAAAATAATTCACATCTGAAATTAAGAATTTTACAGAATATTTGTGGCCTACGTGTTTACGTAAAATAAGTGCGATGACGAGTGCTTGCGACTGCGATCCAGAATTCTTTTTTCCCCTTTTCACTAGTGCTTGTTTTCAGTATGCAAATTGGGGAACCTCTTAACCTCGTGGACCATTAAGTCACAGGGCATGGCACGGGCCACAAAACGTAACGCTAGCTCGCCTAGCACCGCAGTCCGCATAGAACAGCAAGAAATGGCGATAAATCGTTTTGTACTTAAGAGGAATCTACCACAGTGTTTCTACCGCAGTGTGTTCTGTACTACAGAGTATTTATTCACTCTGAGGCTTTGTGTTTGTATTTTTGTTGTCCTGAAACATGGATCTTTGGGCAGACGCAGGTTGGAGAGAAGTGTTTCAGGTAATAACCTTTTTATTTATGGCATTGCCTAATTTTGCTTGTTTGGTTATTTTATATTGTTTATCCAAATTCATAATCTGATCCATTACTAGACTTTTGTGTATTTTAGCTTTTTACAGACCGTAAGGCATTAGAATTCAGATACTCTCGATACTTATCTCATAGGCTCTTTGCAATTGTCCATGACATAATGTACATAAATCGTTTGGCCAGTACGTTCGCGAGGAACGCAAGATATCTTAAAATAATATAAAAGTGTCTTTACCCTTTGATAGAGGTATTTTTACGCTTTGAAGCTTAGACACGACCTACGTTTTTAACGAATTCAAATATTAATTAAAATATTAATCCACAACCAATAACCCTAACCCAGACAATAACAATAACCCTAAACCTAACCCAATAATACAAAGGACCCGTATTTGTGTTATTCTAACGTTTTCATCACATTCAAATCAGTCCAGTTATGTTGCGATGGTGATAGATAATGTACGAACTGTAATTTGCCATTGTAATGGGCAACACGGAGACAAATTACCGTCAGCCACCGCACTTAGACATATTTTGTAGTTTAATACCGTTTTGCCTTTCTAGAAAAAATAAATACTATAGGCCAAGATGCATTGCGGTATTGCCTGGCCTCTTTACAAAATAATATTTTATTGAAAATAAGTTTTAAAATGTAGATACGGAAAAATCACACGAGGTCTGTGTCTTAGCACAATGAGCGTGCAACAACGACCTGAGAGTGGTGAAGAGGTCAGGAGAGCGCAGCCAGGTCCTTACCGTGGACTTCTCATACGCAGCAAGGATGTTCGTAAACTACACAGTCCGAAGTTGCTATAAACTTCTAAACTACTATTAACTTCAGTTCCCGCCAAAACTTGTTTTCTGAGGTCTGTTTGACCAGTTTACCCAAACTAAACGGGTGCAGTGAGAGAGCACGCGGCCTGCCCGGGAGCGAGCAGACACTCTACGCGATTATAGAATATTAGGTTGTATGCGAAAGTTAACAGGTTGCTGTAAGAAATAGCCTACGTAGTCGCTGTTTAGCTTAGAATATTAAAAAAACAATTGATTATTAAACATTATTAACGAGATATTATTAAATTCACGTTATCACTGTTGCTGATGTTGGAGATTTTGATTAAATGATTCTGGTCTGGAAAATTTTGTAGCGGTGCTTCTTTTTGCACATTCATTGTTGTGCTCCATTAGATCGCTGAATTGTCCTCGTGCGGTCCAAATACTCAGGATTTTCTTTATGCTCTTCGCCAGAGTGTCTCGAAATGAATCTGCCCAGGTATACATACATCTGTACAGTCGCACTACTTGAGGACGCATACCTTTCCCTGATGGGGGTGAAAGGTCCAGCCGAGCGCTGCACGCAAGTGACAGCCCACTTGAATGTCTTTATTCTTCAACGCCTGGCGTCTTTCTCTCGCAATTAATGTTATTTAAGGATTGCAATGATGCTAATGGAGCTGCCAAAAACGAGTTGCGGCGTCCAATCGGCCAATGGGATTTAATGCATGCAGAGTATTGGAATGGATCTCGTTTGCAGTGGGCGAATGTGAACGTTTAACCGTTGCTTGGTTGTCTGAGCAAGACGCTGTAATGGAGGTAAGATTTATATATATCTATAAAAACAAACAAACATTCTTGCTCGTAAAGTAAACCTGGTAAACTGATATTGTAAAGTAGACATGGTAAACTAATGTTATGATATTGACGATGTGAAATACGCTTACCTCAATTTCTTAACAAACACATTCGGAAGTCTAAACAAACGCAACATTGTAGATATCATATGAATTATTATTTTTATTAGTAGTAGGCTAGTATGATTATCTGATACAGAATATTAGTCTCCGAGTTTCTAACAAATGCTATCTTTTTTAGGGAGATAGGGCCTACATTTAGAATTCTACATTTAAAAAACTTGACTTCATGCTGAAGTCGTCCTATTTTGTTTGTTTGTTTTGGTTTTTGGTTTGTTTTGTTTGTTTATATAGCCTATTTATCCTCTTCACGTGTTAGAATGTTCTGCTGACAAAGTAAACAGTACAATCAGTAAAAAAATTCCATTTACAGTCTCTGAACAGATTAATTCCTAAAACGAAATTCCAATCTCATTCTCATTCAAATTTGTAATATTAAACATCTTGATTTTACGTGTGCTAAAATCTTTATCACACCAACGGAGAGAATGACAATTTGACAATAGCTGACATCGGACATTTTCATGACCTTGCGTTGCAGAAATAAGGAGTAGCCTCTTTTATAGCCTACAAGTAGCCTACATACCGTAAACGAAAGTCGTGTCTTCTAAGCTGTAGTTGGAATTCGTTTAAATATCACTAGAACATCGTTGGCCATGAGTCGGTATGGGAGGGGGTCTATTAGGCTATAGCAGAGACGGCTGTTATAAGATTATAAAAGGAAATAAAGAGTATTTAGGTCTTGCGAAGCAAATAAATAATCGAGAAGATTTTGTTCTACAACCAAACAGTAGGAGCTCCGAATCTACAAATGTGTTTATTATTATTGTTGCATCACAATTGCTGATGTTCATCAAATTGAACTCAATTTTAAATAGAAAGTAAACATACCTTTTATTCAAGATATTCTAAAATATAGCTACTTTTAGGAAACCGTTCTAATTAAACAATGGCGTCATGAACGAAATTCATTTTTCTGTCAGGTCTATTGACCTATAGAGGAAATAGTTAATTGTGAAAGAAAACGCTTACGAATGAGTCAGGCCTTTTAAAAGTGTAAGTTCTGGGCCTCCTCAGATCTCCAAATAGGAATACGTCCCCAGAGTCATCTTTCCATCCTGCCTGCTTTAAAGAGACTAATCGGAAATCAGTATTTTCCCCAATACTGCTCTCTTAATTGATGAAGTGGAATCTGTTCAGAATGGGGAAATCTGCCCTTTGAAAGAGATTACGATGGTCACTAGTATTTTTCATTAAAGCGGTAAACATTGCTAATGCTAACGTTAATGCAGCCATCAGTATTACTGGCTTGCAGGCTCTGTTTACAGCCTTGATCCCCAATTGTTATCCTAATGTAAGGCTTGGCAAGAAACTACAGCTGTAATAGAAGTCCTAACTTTTTTCACAAAGCTTCATAGTTTACTTTGTCTTGGCTGACGGAAAATTAATTATTTATTTAAATACATAGACTCTTCAGAATAAAGTCTTTGCTAGTTTAACATCAGAATCAGCAAATCACTGCAACCTACATACCAGAGTCTGAAAGGGAATTCTGAGACTAAATTACAGTTAATACTGAAGATACAATTTCAGATGGTTTGCTAAGACAAATGAGAACAGGCAGTCAGTGTTCAAGAAACTACGGTCCCATGTTGATAAATGTTGTATTTCTATGGTTTTTGCACCAATGTGTGCAAAGGAACAAGCTTATTTGTATATAGAAACCAAACAGTTCCTGCAATATCTTTACTGGAGAAGTTTCTTCTAGAGGAGAGGGATATATACCGTATGCTCCCTGCACTCCAAAAAGTAATGATATGCTGTCAAACTAATAAATATGTAAGCAACTCTGGATAAGTGTCTGCCAAGTATCGGAAATGTAAATTATGAATGAAAGAACAATGGGAAAGAACAGTAGTCATAGGAAACAATACAGAATATCAGTAATAGTGCATAGCAAGAATTTGTCTCACTGCAGTTACTTATCTTGATTAAAATAATGTACAATAAATTAGCGTAATTTACTGTTTAAAGCCCCACCAACCACCATTTGTGAGTGTTTTAATTATTTGACTTTAGTTTCTCTTCTCTCCGCTAAAAATAAATGAACGAATCGAACCCTCCTCCTTAGCAACGGTGGACTCTTGTCCACTGCTTGGTCTACATCCATCACTGGATACCCTGCATTTCTTTTTGGACTTTTTGTATTTGGACCTGCTTCACCAATCAATCCGCTTCTACTATTTTCTTTCTATTCTCTGTCTCTCTTTCATGGCTTCGCTCCCCCCCCACCCCATTTGTGTGGATAGATGTGTGTGTGTGTCTCAAGGTTTAATCCTCTGCTGCTCTGAAGTGCAGTAGGCCAAGGAGCTGTCTGCATGCTTTTAGAGAGGCAGCCCACTTTAAAGGCAGGGTCCTGACCACCTGGCTCTGCTGCAGCAGACCTGATGGAAATCAGGCTGGAAATCTTCATAAATGACACGAGTACACGGAGCACGAAAGTGAAACAGCTGAGGGCACAAAGGATCTAAACTACGGCATCTGTCTCCTCTACCGTGCTGGAGTTTTGGGGGCAGTAACAAACACACAGCCTGTCAAAAGTCTGGGACCAAGAGGTTATGCTTCAGGTTCCTCGTGAATGTGATATCCCATATACATACTATTATTTAGAAACATTAGTCGAAAATTATTGCTGGCATCTCTTTTAAAGGACTGTACAATGTGAGGTGAGCATGTATGTGCACTGTGTTCATCAGGATCAGTAATCCAAGAAAACTATGTTTAAACCTTTTTATCGAGGTCCTAAGTGTATTTGAAAGAAACAAATGTTCCCTGGGAAACCCTTGCAAGGTTCTTTGGCTGAATTTGTCTATTTTTATTACGTCTCCTGCCTAAATGACCTAACGCAGATTTAGTTATTTTCCATGATTCACTTCATTTACATTTCATTTCATACATCTTGAGTATCAGGTTTATATCCGTATATACATTTTCCGCTTCAGAGTACATGCACCCAAGAAGTGCTTAAAACCAAATTAATCGTCGCTCAAATCACTTTGGGAGGTGGACTGAAACGCCTTTAAACAGGAAGTGTAAATACCCCTCTGTCCTCTAGGGGGGACCAGGGATGGTTGTAACACGTTTTGTTTCAGCACCTATAACTCACAGAATATTTGTATTAGAATTTTTACAAAGTGCCCTTATTTGTCTACTGCAAATAGCAATTTTTCCAATGTCTCCAGCTACAGAATTCATAAATCGATGCCAAATTTAAGGAGTTCCATTGTTACAATACACCCAGTAATGAGTTATGATTCAAAATTGAGACCACACCTCAAAATGTGTGCATACTCCAGCACATCAACATCTAGTAGTAACACCCGAGTGCACACAACACTGTTATTCGAGTGTTATTCGATGACAGACCTTGTCTGATGAAAATTTGAGCATGTGTGCAGGACCTGTATCAGTTTGTCACTGCTGAAAATGTAGTCCAGAGGAAAAGGATCGAAAAAAATTTTATTAGTTCTCATCGTGTGGTTAGTAACACCTTTTAAAATAACCCCCCCCCCCCCCACCTCTGTCAACCATTGTTTTGCTAGCTGTTGTAGAATAGTGGTTTGAAATTAGCATGGATAAAAGTCCTCATATTTTACTAAAGGAACTAGTCTTTAAAATAATACAAGTTGCATAATTCCAATTTCATCAGTATCAGTGCTAATTAAAATATAGATGTTCAGGCCTGTGTCGTGGCAGTAAAAGCTGCATAGGTTTCATACGGCTGTGCAATTTCACATGCCAGGACAGGAAGGAACTGGGCATGTATGAAAATGACTGTCTGTTTTAGGTGGTCTATTGTTGCTAATGACCCACCCCACTGTATCCTGCATCACACACTGTAATCTTCCAAGACCAGTCTTCAAGTACAAATGCCAAAGTTGGTGTTTTAACTCTAGCAATACTTCATGTACTTATGAATAGTAGAATATTTGCATTTTCACTATAAATATCAATATACCAATCAATATACTAGGTTAACTGGACATACATTTGTCTATGTAGTGTATATGCATGTGATTAAAATGTTTTGACAAAATAAAGAAAGAAAAAATGGAATGTATGTCTTAATTGTTCATTTCAGTACTTATGAATTCATTTTAATGCTGAAAGATTTTACTTTTTAGGATTGAGAAGGAAAAATGTGCTCTAGCCAACTCAAGATATCAACAACTTTTTGAAACCCGTTCCCACATTACTTATTATTTTCTATAGTTTAAATTGCATTAACAATTCATAAATTTAGTATTTATGTTGTGTAACTTTACATGCCAATTAATAGTTGTTGCTCATAGCACTACATTATTTCTTGGGCTGCCTAAGACTTTTGCATAGTTTCATACATTTCTCTAAATTTCTGTTGAGGAAAGTTGGAATTTTTATGTTGTTACAAAGCTGTAGTCATCCACAGGTGAATACAATAAAGGTGATGTCATAGGTATTTGTACATATGTTCAGAGCTTCAGCAATTAAATATGCTAAACTCGGGAGAATACTGGGATGAATAACATTTGCAAACCCAAACTTGAATTTGGGTGTGATCTGGAATTCATGTATTAAAGCAGTATTAAGATTTTTTGCAGTCAGAGTATTCCCTTACATACTCTGCATATATATGTACGTTTATAATAATAAACTTTGAGTAACTGTTTATTATTATAAACTTATAAACTTAAATAACTGAGTGAATTAAATGATTAAACAAGTGAACATTATGTAAATTTCAATGAAATAGCAACTCACAGCAAAGCCTGAATTGCTGAACTTAGTCAAAAGAATTTGGCTTCCAATATGTTTTTGCTTTCTTTGCTTAGGTTACTTTTCCCGTAATGAGATAATGTATAATACAACTCTCGTTTCTAGTTAAAAACTAGATTATTCTAGTTATTCCCTTTGTCTTACAAGGTTATGTTTAGTCTATTTTGTGGAATCGTTTTGAGACATACTGCATCATTTAGCGTACCCTTGATAAAATCACTTACTTTTCACTTGATAGTCGCTGCTTATATCACAGGTAAGATAAATGGTCTTTAAATGTAGCTAGCTAGCTTAGTATTTTCACAGACACTGGTCACGGTGAGGGAGGCTCCCCCTACCGGTCGCCTCCGGCACAGCGGCAGTTGTCTTGTTGTTGCGTTGTGTGCGTCCCTCAGGTGGGTGGGGCTTATTAGCTCCCTCACCTGATGGTCGTTTGTCTGTCTATAAATGCCTTGTCTATGTACCAGTTGACTGCTGGTTATTGTATCCTTAATTTGGATCAGTGCACGGGATTTTGGTTAGCGCACATTATTTATTAAACCCCTCTTTTTCTCTGAGACTTGGCGTGATCGCTTTCTTTTCGTTCGCACCTCCTGCCCATCACAGAATAACCAGCCACGTTTCGGAAGCCGCCAGTCTCCTTTTACTTTCTCCTTCGTTTGTGGTCATGTCTCGTGGTAAGTGTTTGTCTACGTGGTATTTTGTTGGTTGAATGTTTGTGGAGGTGAGCCTGGTCATTTATCGCTCGTTCTGCCGTGCGTGCTTCTTTGTATATATGTTTAAAGCACTGTTAAGCACGGCGATGTATGAGGCTGGAGACCAGAAGCGCTCCCTCCTTAAAAAAAGCGCCGTCGCGCTAAATTGCTCGCCCGCAGTCTGTGTTTGTGCAAGTGCATGTGTGAGATATGTGGGATGCGTGTGTGAAACTGCGGGCTTGAGCTAGCGAGTGGAAGGTGCGTCTGCCGTTTGTCTTGCGTGTTGGGTCTTGTCTACGTGTGTATGTTTATGTTAAATGTAATTCCCCGTGTGCTCCCTCCCTTTTTTGTTAATGGTGTTTTGGGGGGGAGGGGAGCAATGGAGGGTCCTGTGCTACCAATTGGGGCACAGAAGTGCGCAGCTCTGGAAGGAGGCCCGCCGGTGAAAGGGTACCACCTCGTTCTCTATATGAGGAGCACAGGCGGGCGCAGCTCCTGATGGAGGCCCGCCGGTGTGTTTTGTGTTGTCTGCGTGTATGTGTTGTGTGCAGGTTCCTCCTGCAGGTTGGCAGTGGAGCCCCTGGACCTTGTGGGACCTCCCAAGTAAGCAGGAGCCCCCTGATGTTATGGGGTGACCGGGCCCTGGTCGTAAATAGCCCCTCTGAAGGGGTAAGGGACCCCCGTACGTGTGGGGACTATAAGGCTCCGGTCTGAAGAGCTCCTGCCCACAGCAGGAGCCCCCCTTATGTTGTAGGGTGACCGGAGCCTTGGTCATGAGTGGCCTCCCTGAAGGGAAAAAAAAGGGGTTTCCCAGATGTGTGGGTGACTAGAGGGCTCCAGACTGAAGAGCTCCTGCTGAAGACAGAGGTCCCCCCCTCGTGCTCGGGGTGGCTAGGAGGTTGGTCCTGGGGTGTGACCGGTCACCAGTGGGGAAGGAGTGCTTCCCCCCTGGAACCTCCGGCAGGGTGGAGGAGTCCACCCTGCTATGCACCTCCCCATGAGGGGCGGTCTCCCCGGCCGGTTAGGGTTGCCCAGGGCCACACCCTGGGGTGTAGCCGGCCACCAGTGGGGAAGGAGTGCTTCCCCCCTGGAACCTCCGGCAGGGTGGAGGAGTCCACCCTGCTATGCACCTCCCCATGAGGGGCGGTCTCCCCGGCCGGTTAGGGGTTGCCCAGGGTGACTCCAGGCCCTGTGCAGGGATTGGCCCCGAGCCGAGAGGTAGGTCCAGGAGGCGTTCAACTATATGGTAGGTAGGTAGCCTGCACACACGCCCCCTAGTGTTTGTGTTTGTCCTAGTGTGCTTGTGAATTGTTGTATGTAATTCCCCGTACGCTCCTCCTCCAAGGGGACGTTTGGGGGAGGGGCTATGGAGGGTCCCGTGCCACGGCCTGTGGCACGGAAGGCGCAGCTCCATTGGGAGGCCCTGACCCACAGGAGGGAGTCTCCTGAGCAGGTAGGGTGTCCTCATGCTGAGACGGAGCTCCCTCCTCCCATGTAAAGGGTGTAAGTGGGTCAGGGTAAGTGCGCGTTTGTGTTGTGTCTGTGTGTGTGTGTGTGCGTGCGTATGTGTTGTGTGCAGGTTCCTCCCGCGGTTGACTGTGGAGTCCCTGGACCTTGTGGGACCTCCAAAGTAGGCAGGAGCCCCCCGATGTGATGGGGTGACCGGAGCCCTGGTCGTAAGTAGCCCCCTGGAGGGGATGGGCTCCCCGTGTGTGTGGGGACCAGAGGGCTCCGGCCTGAAGAGCTCCTGCTGAAGACAGAGGTCCCCCCCTCGTGCTCGGGGCGACTAGGAGGTTCGCCCTGGGGTGTAGCCGGCCCACGTTGGGGAAGGAGTAATTCCCCCCTGGAACCTCCGGCAGAGTGGAGGAGTCCACCCTGCTATGTACTGCCTCTAGTGAGGGGCGGCCTCCCCGGCCGTGCTAGGGATGCCCAGGGGAACTCTCGGCCCCATACAGGGGTCTACCCCGAGCCGAGAGGGTGGTCCAGGAGACGATCAACTGTGCAGTAGGGAGGTAACCTGCACACACGCACACTTTGTGGGGCCTTTGGGGCGCGAGGGCTCTGTGACCGACTGGGGCGTGGTTTGTCTACTGTTGACGGCCCAGCCGGTCCAGGGTCCCGCCCAGGGAGGCGGGAGCTAATGTCTGTTATATGTTTCTGTGTTTCAGCTCCGGGACCGCAGGAGGTATTACCCTGCTTTGTCCCCGCCTTCCTGCCCCTTCATCTGGCGTCTTGTGTTCTGCCGCTGTGAACCGCACGTTGGGCCGTAGTGCGGCTTGGTGGGGGGGTCTGTCAAGGTGAGGGAGGCTCCCCCTACCGGTCGCCTCCGGCACAGCGGCAGTTGTCTTGTTGTTGTTGCGTTGTGTGCGTCCCTCAGGTGGGTGGGGCTTATTAGCTCCCTCACCTGATGGTCGTTTGTCTGTCTATAAATGCCTTGTCTATGTACCAGTTGACTGCTGGTTATTGTATCCTTAATTTGGATCAGTGCACGGGATTTTGGTTAGCGCACATTATTTATTAAACCCCTCTTTTTCTCTGAGACTTGGCGTGATCGCTTTCTTTTCGTTCGCACCTCCTGCCCGTCACAACACTAAGGCTTAAAACTGATAAAAATCCCATTTAACTTAGCTTCTATCTAAATAGCTAGCTAGGGGACTTGATTAATAAAGCTCTTAAATGTAGCTAGCTAGCTAAATTTAAAGAGCTTTACTACTTAAGTCCCGTTCAACGTAATGAGAAACTATAACACAACTGTTGTTTATGGCTAAAAACCTTCAGAGTCCCTGCATAAAAGAATTCATCCAGAAACACTTCCGTTGGGTTGTGGCCCAATTCCGCTGTGCTGTGACTGGATTTGCAGCATTTCTGAATTTGCAGCGCATTTCCGAAACGTAGTGTACACGTTGTCATTTTGATTAATTTGTTTTGCGTATTTGCAGCACATTTTTCTTTTGAAGCACGATGGGCTTTCAGGGCCACCGTACACAACACATAAAAAAGTGATGTTCCATTATATGCAAGTACTCTGCCACAAAAATTTACATCTCTACCTTATGAAGATAGAAGAAAAGAACAGTATTGACCTGCTATCAGACTGTTACGTGAAGTGGACACAGTGGACGCCTTGGAAGTGAAGGAGGACGGAGCTGACATCTCTGGAATGAAGGGAACAGAGCTGACGTCTCTGGAGTCAAGGGGACAGAGTTGATGTCTCCGGAGTGAAGGAGACGGAGTTTGACGTCTGAAGTGAAGGGCCGGAGTTGACGTCTTTGGAGCAGTGCGAGGTGCAGGACCGTACTGAAGCAGACTACAGCCTCTGCAGTCTCAACCCAGCAGTCTCCTTCACTGACACAGCCGTCCAGCACAAAGCCTACACAATCTGTATTTCCTGTGGTTACAGGTGGCAGTGTAACCACTCCTCAGACTGTCCATCTTACCATGACGATAGTGTTTTCATCCCATTTCTTCCTGTCTGACCTCCTCAGAGGAAATGATCAAGGGAAGGTTGTGGTAGTGAATGTTCATAGCAATATTTAGCAACTGTCATGCACAAACAGGATAATTATCTGGAGCACACATTATGGGCTGACTGGTTTTGGTGTCAGTAGTATAATTTTCTGAAATGTCACTGTTTCGCGAGAAGAGAAAAAAAGAGCCTGGTAGTGTGGTAGTGATCAAGATTCTTCAGAGCTGCTGATCAAGTACAGTATGTAGGTTTTCACTAGCCCTGCAGAAAAAGAGCTCTCGAGATGGCATGACGCTTTCCGGTTAGTGGTTCCCTGACCCAGTGGAGCCCTGGAACTCACAGGCCATGCATTAGCAAGATCTGCTTCTATGACTACAGTCTTCTGGAATCCACCTGAGGTAAGAGGCATGTGGCATGGCTTGGATGCGTGGGATCAAATATAGATTGTGTCACTACTGGCATCATACTACTGTTATGATGTAACAGGATGTTAATTTTGTGAACAACACTGAAGTTTTAGTGTACTGTATTGCAGGACAGATGTTGGGACACAAAGGCCTTCAAAAGGCACTTTTAACCAGCAACCCAATAAAGATGCATACAGGAGGGGGGTTCAACACACTGAAGTAATGGAGCCATAGTTAGTGGCCTGAGTCCATGATCTTACTGAGGCTTTATTATAAGTATGTAATGGCCAATTTCCTATACATGGATTAAGCCTAGTATTGGATTAAACTGCAGTGCTGATGCTCAATCACCCTTGGTAATTCCATTTAGAGACTAAGATTAGGCATCTGAGAGTATGGCATAGTGAATTCTAATTTAACTGTGAGTTAAATCCAAGCAATTCAGAAAGTTCAGAAAGTATGATCAAATTGTTACACAAGTTAGTAATAATGCTATTCATAATGTATATATTCCAAAACACAGCATAAAAAACTTAAACGATATATTTGAAAAAGAACACTGATCAAAATTAAAGAACACTTTCAGATACCTGCAAGTTATTGGTGTTAATCTGGCACCTGGTGCTAATTTCCTTAATTATCTGACAAACCTTATTTAACTGGCAGCCTAACTTTCCAGTTTTCACTGGCTTTGTTAAAATGGTGAGCCGTTCCTAAGTGGCTAAAACCCTCCGGAAGCAGGTTGTCCCAATGAAGGCCAAAGGGGGGAACATATCAGCCATAGCAAGAAAAGTTGGTCGTTCCAAGTCTGTGATTTCTAGAATATTGCATCTTTACAACATCGCAAACTAATTCAAGTTCCCCTAAGAAGGCTGGTCAACCATGAAAGACAAATGCAAGAGAGGACAGGATAAAGTGGAGAATCTCCATGGTAATCAGCTCAACTCAATACTGCAGCTGGAGTTGCTCGCCAAGGTTTGGATCTGTCTCGCCATACAGTGTCTCCACGTTTAAAAGCATTTGGACTGGATGCTCTCTGTGCTGTGACCACACCTCTATTAACAGAAAGAATCAAAAAGCTAGACTCACCTTTGCTAAGGAGCATGTTGCGTGGACGGAAGAGAAGTGGTCCTGAGTTCATTTTAGTGATAAAAGCAGGTTTAATATATTTGGGTCTGATGGAGAAACATTACGTTCATTGACAAACTGGAAAGACTGAACCCAAATTGTGTAAAGAAGTCGGTGAAAGGTGGAGGAGGAAGTGTGATGGTTTGGGGAAGGTTTTCAGCAGCAGAAGTTGGATCTCTCGTACAGCTACATGGCAGAGCGAATGCAAGTGTATCAGAACCTTCTTCAACAACACGTGGTTCCTCCCTTGCGTTCGAACTGTGGAAGAGACTGGAGAAGTGGACCAAAATCACACCAGAGCAGTGTGAGAGTGTGAGAGACTAGTGATGGCTGCAGATGTGCTGAAGTCATTCAAAGCAAAGGCCTGTACACTTCCTACTGACTACTGACTGTTTTAACCTTCAAAAAATTGTTGTAATCTTTCTCTGTTAGTCATTGCTGTTAACTAATTATGATCATCACGTTTGTTGCAAAATAAAGGTTTTATGTTGATCTAGTACTTTAGTTATTTGCAAAACACTGTTCTAGTGGCATGGTGTACGTCTTACAAACAAAAAACCTTTAAATGTTGATCAATGTAGATTACATTATTTCTGAAATTCATACATTGTTCTCTAATCTTGATCTCCAGTGTATATGTAACTGTCTTTTCTAAATGTATGTGACAAATAAAATGTCCATGCTAGCCTAATGTATATACTAAACAATTTTTTTTTGACTAATAACATAAGTCAGTACATCATTGTCCGTTGCCTTCTTTTATAAGCTTTTAACATTTAAATCAAATACGTCTTGACTAAATTGAGTAAATCCTTTTCTTTCCGTAGAAAAAAAATAAAATACTTTTTACACGATTTATAGCAGGGTGTTTTAAACTTGGTGAGCCTACAATTTCACTCCGGAACCGAAGGGAAACAGGATGCCTGGTTGCTCACATGAGCTCAAAGCAATACGCAATCCTAGAAACGGTGCAAGTCTATTACCCGTCTGGATCAGTGCGTTTATGCCAAAGTAACCTCGGATTAAAGGCTGTATATATATAGTGTACAGTCAATATTTGTATGAGGAATATGAGACAGGTCTAACTTTAAAGGCATAAATAAATGAAATTCAAAAAATGAAGATTTCAGAACTATAGATGACGGAAGATAGTGACTCTTGTCCGCTATATTCTTTCAAATAGGTCTGGACAAGGTTTTTTTTTTCTCCGCTGAATTAACATATTAGTTAGTCCAGCATTTTCCAGCATTTAGTGGCAGCATTTTCTATTTAAAATCCCATCTCAAGTGCTAAAACCGACGATTATAAGACAATGCTGCCATCATGTGGTGAATCTCGTTATTGTTGTGAGTAAAACTCGGTCCTTTCTGTCATTTTTTTTCCTTTCCTTTATAAATTTGTGAGCATAACGTTTCTTATCGTTTGAAAGTAGTTTACGGCATAGTATAGCACCCCTCCCCAAACACACACACGCACACACTTAAACGACATTAAACAGAAAATAACTTACTTTAATTTAAAGACCAGCAAACAAGTGAGAGGAATGTAAGCCAATACGTCTTCACTGTGACTAACGTGATACTAAACTAACGGGGACACTTGTGCTTTTCATTCTAGAACGTTTACAATGGTTTCTTAGTTTCAGTTCCCATTTACATTTACAGTTCGCGGCCTATATACATTCTTGTTCTTCACAAAAAAGTAGGCCGTCGTGGAGTTTTTGAACAGAAAATGTGATCTTATATAACTTTTTCACATTGGTCATTTCTAGCACCTCAAAATATGATAAAGTAACAATGTTTAATTAGCCAAGCATTGTTCCAGGATCAGGGCGGCATGGTGGTGTGGTGGTTAGCACTGTCGCCCCACAGCAAGGCGGTCTGGGTTCGATTCTCGGTCTGGGCTGCTCTGTGTGGAGTTTGCATGTTCTCCCTGTGCCTGCGTGGGTTTTCTCCGGGTACTCCGGTTTCCTCCCACAGTCCAAAGACATGCGTGTTAGGTTGATTGGTTACTCTAGATTGCCCGTAGGTGTGAGTGTGTGTGTGTGCATGTTGGCCATGTGGTGGACTGGCGAACTGCCCATGGTGTACCCTGCCTTCGCCCGGAGATGCTGGGATTGGCTCCAGCCCCCCCGTGACCCCGACTAGCGGGAATAAGCGGTACGGATAATGAATGAATGAATGAATGTTCCAGGATCAAACAGAGATTTATGTAAAAAATATCTGGGTGTAGCCAGATTCAGGCCTGGATTTTACACAGTACTTTATGAGTTAATGTGGTCACATTTCAGTTCACATTACAAACCTGCTAGATCATCTCAGTACTCAAACGACGTTTTATGGGTGTACAAACGTTTACATTTTCACATTTTCACCAAAATATGCTTAAACCGCAGGCCTATTTGGGCTGATAATAAAAGACATATTTGTATTTCCTCATTTGTTTAGGTTGTTTATGTAGTCACGTTTCATATTCATATTACAAGATATTCATGTCTACTCCTACCAAACAAATAAAAAACAAACAACAACAAAATATACTACGCTTTTTTCTGCGTGCAGAAACGTGTACGTCCTCAAATCAAAGTTATACGCATTGTACAATCAAGCCCGTTATGTCTATCGATTCTTTTTGAAATTCAGACCGATTTCTAAATGTTTTATTACATTAAACTAAGGGAATCCTAAACCAATGAACCTCGCTACTTCAAAAATATTTTGAAAAATAACATGGCTTCTAACATTTATTTGTCGTACTATCAAAACAATGGAGAAATATTAATTTCAGGAAAAAAACGCTTGCCAAGTGTTTTCTTGGAAGCGGAAAGTTACACATTACGTTGCACTATTCGTGTCCCTTTGTCGGTATCTACCATTTTAATATAAAATATTACCAGACTCTATTAAAACAGAAGGCGACACTCATTTTATTTGTGAGCAAACCTTTTCATTCATTAAACAAAGTAAAAAAAAGTATGAAAATGTTTTCAGTCACAGCCTTTGGTACCAGAACAAGCCAACGGTGCCAGTTTTGAAACGAATTTCGAAACGAAACAACGGTTCGCGCGACAATGGTGTGAAACTGAACTTTTATACTTTAAGTAAGATCTTCATGTAAGTAAGATCTTCATGTGCACCAGATCACCAAGACCACCGCTGTATCTGAGCCAGACTAGAGCAAGGTACTGGCATCATCATAGGGCTGGAACTGATATGACTGCTGAAATGTACTTGATGGAGATGCTGGACGCCAAGGGAAAACTGTAATCCCGCGTGCAGGGGCCCGGCGAGTTCCTGGGGGTTTATAACATGGCATGGCCTACCGTCCTTCACCAAAACAGGGATAGCTACCCTTCGTGGAGAAGTAACGTAGCCAAGGTCCACGCCTTTCTCGGATCGCGCCCTCTTCATTTTATACCGATGGTTCTGAAACCATATCTTCACCTGAGTTGGTGTCAAACATAACAAATTTGCCAGATGCTCTCTTTCGGTGGCGGACAAGTATCTCTGTTGTCTGAAACGTCGTTCAAGTTCGTAGGTCTGGGCTTTGGAAAACAGGACTCTCCTTTTCTTCCTCTTGCCCACCTCCTCGGAGTCGTCCAACGTTTCCCTGTCACGGTCCTGGGACTCATCAGTAGACAGTTCGGGTGTCTTGGCTTCATTTCGGGACTCGGAAAAATCTTGAAAAATACGAAACAAATTGCACTTAACGTACTTAAAATTAGGGTATTATAAATGTCGGCATAAAGAAAACATAAAAAAACTTTAAATATTTGTGGGTGTGATCATAACCTATATAGCCTAAATATTTACCCAAATTGAGCTTTATTTTACAATTAGCCTACAGTTTGAAAATGAGCCTACAGTCCCATTGCTTTAGAATTTAAACACATTTGCAATATTTCAAAAAATCGTGAATTAAAAAATAAACAAGCACTTACATGGATAATGATAGCCACCTGAATTTCCCAGCCAAAGCGAATTTCTTGGCGAGGTCTGTTTTATGTTTTCTGAGGGACACTGTAAGTCTTCATTCGGATCTTCGGTGTCGTCTTCAAGGTCCCCAGTTCCAAAATCATCATTTACTTCCCGGAGGTTTAAAATGTCACGCACAGAGAATCCCGTTTTTAAGATATGTGACATTTTACAAAGAGACCGATTTTATTTCACACTTTTAGGTGTCTTAGAAGTCACTAAAGCTGCTGATATGAACGTTATGAGTTCTTGGGTTGTCCAGTCCACAGCTTTCTCGAGTTATCCTTTTGGGGGTTCTTGAAGACACCTTGTGTGCTGAGCGCATCGGTTTACCGTGCTACATAGCACCCCGACGGAGCTGTCTGAGGCAGCTCATGGACACAGTGCCACTGCAAGTGCTTGACCAAAGTAACCCATTTACAAGAGTGATTGGTGCATTTGAGGTCGTCGACAAATACTGGACCCGCAGGACAGCATCGCTACCTGCAAAAAAAAAAAAAAAGCTTAGCCTAGAGGGGGCGGGTCTTTGGAGTCAAGTGGATGAGCCCGTATTTTCCGTGTCTAAATCAACGAGGTTTAGCCTCTGTCTTCGGTGGTATGACGTGATAGAAGCAGAAATATATCGTTAGTCGGTTTGGCTCCTAATTTGCATATCAGAAGTGTTCAGTGAATAAATTGAAGCCTTTTGTAGCTAATAATTATCTTGTGCTCATGCAGGGAAAAAAAGCATTTTTGAAACGCAATTGGTTAGGAACATTTAGATATCGCCTGTAATGGACCGTCTGTGCTAAAACGAGATTGTTTGAAATGGCAAGTGGCCAATTTATGGAAACCTTTTGGGTCAATATTTTGCTTCGGGATTAAGTCAAGTAGCATAAACATCGCCACCGACCTATGATGGAGGACAAGAACAAAAAACCTCTTACTGGTCTCACTTCTGCGTGCTTGCCATTTAAATAAACCTAATATAATCTGGGTTGTTGATACTTACGATGATCTCAGAGCCTTTCTTCTATGCTAAACTCTTCGTAGATACATGGTAAACTGGAGTTAGGTGGTAGTGATGTAATAACATTTCTGGGTCTAAATTATTAATTGGTCTTAAGATGTGATGTAATAAATGGGACGACCAGGATTAAATGAAGCAATTGTTACGTAATATCTACAGACGGTTCTTTCGATAGATTGTAAGGCAACTTTAGAAATTCCAAGCTCTCATCAAACGGAGACATTATCGTTGTAGCATATTGGTAATCGACTAGACTACCTACCGCATTTACACATAAAATATCCAGAAGAGCTGTTTTATTCCTGGGCTGTTTTTATTTGTGCGTTGAAGGTGCTGTGTAAATATTCTGGGCGCGTGGATGTATTATGTGCAGTGTAGACACTGTAAATGAGTGAAATGTTACAGATGTTTTAGAAATGTTTGTGGATTGTTGTTGTTTTTTTGTTTTTCTGTGTATTGCATTTACAATTTTCGTATTACATTATCCTACTTTTTCGTGTTAAATCAATGTATGATGTTTTGCCCCTAACACTTCGTTCTCTGAGTAGCCTGTGTGATGTGGATGCTGATGTCTCCTTTTTTAGTCCGTCCCGCGTACGTCCTGGGTGGTCGGACTAAGCAAACACACATACAAACCGATTTCTAAGCTGTGGACAATAGGAGAAGTGTAGACAAACGTCTGTCTCCCTTTGGAAGTTTTTGTGCTAGATCAGGTTTTGCATTTATTTGGGGGAACCAAATAATGGGTGATTGACGCCCCCTCACAATGTCCCCTAACTGTTTGGAATAAATCTGAGGTTGTTCCTTGTTGTCATGGTACTCTCAATAGAGTATTTCTCCATTTGTGTCTGAAGCGGTAGCCCTGTAAAATCGAAATCAGACCTTTAGTAAGATATTTGAATTTTAAGCACTGAACAAAAATCGCTGCAACCAGGAAAGACAGAGGTTCTGACTACCACCAACGCACCTAAAGTCCAGCGATCAGTAGGTCAGTTTTGCCCTTTTCTGTCAGTGAATCTCGAGTTAATCCATCTGAGACGATGGTGAGGTTGGTGAGGATGCGGAGATTCTTGGCTTTAAAAGTAATTATGGACAGATAGCCTACTGAACCCATTATCGCCAGCATTAAAACTGAAAACGAGTCTCTGACTCTTCTGTAACGTTTTTGTAGTGTCTTAACACTGTATTTAGGTTCACATTTTTAAATACACGCGTATTTGTTTAACTTACTACGTGAAAGATATGCTCACGTAAAAGAATGTTAAAGATTTTGAATATATGAAACATTTTATTTTCGTCCTCCAGGTAAAGGAATAAAATACGGGCTCTCAAGTGAACTATGCATGCCAGAGGGGTTTCAGACAAGTACCGAGAGGGCTGAGTTTGGATTGAGAGAGAGAGAGCGAAAGCGAAAATGAAAGTTTATTGCTTCTTTATTTCGTCATTAAATCAACGAACAGTTCTTCAACTTGCGTATGCTCACATGGCTAGGCCTACTAACACGGCTCGAGTTGCTGGTAACATTGGAAGGATGGAGGTGTCCATCTAGCGGTGGATTCCTGCTATTTCATTAGATACGCCACTGATGTTTGCATTGATTTACGGTGTGTGTTTTTCGTTGTTGTGGGTTAGGTAAGTTCACACGACGGGTCCTTCGGTCTTCCTTTCATAGGAGTATTTTGGGGCGGGTCGTGCAGTACGTTTACCTCCAATAATTTCTGCTCACACTACCCATATTAAGTGCTAGCTTGGGATGTGTGAGCGGTTCCCCCTTTATTCGTTTAATGCTTTCAATTGTTTAAAAATTATCTTAGGATTTAAGAAATGTATCTTGCATCGCAGTGTCGAGTTGTTTTCAGTTATGCGTTGTAGTGCTGGATTGACAGGGTTCCAAACTAAAAATAGCTACACGTGCACGGTACCAATTTGGCCACACGAGGGAGCAATTTGATAAGACCTGCACTGATAGTTGCCTGATAGCGACTGATAGTGTTTCTCCCGTTGGCTATCAGTAGTTACATGAAATCAATAACCACTTAACTATTTACGCTTTGACGCTGTAGGCACACGTTATTATTAAAGATTTGAAAGCAGTGACAGCGGTTGGAACACAGTCGAAACACACACACACTCACGGACGCACGCATGCAGATACAGTAGCACGCGAATTGCCACTCGAGTTGTTAGAATCAAGATAATTCAACAGCACCACCTCTTTTAGAGATTATTTCTGCTCATTAGGGTACGAAAGACAGCGGACTAAATAAAGGAGATGCCTAAGTGATAGAGCTCAGGAATTCACGACACGTTACGTCGAGTATGAAGTACAAATATTCACAACACACCACCTTCGTTTGCGTGCACTCACTCGTACTTTCACTTAACCTATTAAATATGCGTCTCATGAAACTATAGTATACTTTGTTAAGATACTTTGTTTGTCTTCAGTAGCATTCTCTCGGTACTATTTAAAGACGTTCTTTGCTTCTTTCCTTCAGGGAAACCCAGCCCAGAACCGTCAAGAGAGAAGGATACAAAGTAGAACCGATGGCCTACAACACAAACTTTAACAGCTCGTCACTTAAAGCTAGCGAAGATTCGATATATCGGCACACTCCACCACACCAATTTATCTGACAACAAACACTGGAATAATTCCAAATAATGAAATTAAGTTTTAAAACATATATTTGCAAAATACATATTTTCATAACCTAAACAGGCTACTGCAGACTAGGCCTAGCTGTAAATAACGGACAAAATAGGTTCGCGGAAATCGTTCGACTGATTTGAATGTCAGTTTCATGACCTAACCATGACCTCCCCATTTATTTGCATTGCATTAGCATGTAAAACCTACGTACAATTCGTAGGATATTACTCTTACAGACACACTCTGTCACATTGACACGGGGATAGGATTTAAGAAACGTAAGATCTCTTTCGATAATTCTGGAAAGCACTTCCTAAAAGGCTCTAAAAGGCATTATGATTGTTAAGAAAGACAGGCAGGAAGGTAGGCTAATTTTAAGACTTATTTGATTGCAAGTGAGCGATTATAAACTAACAGCCAGTAATGTATAGACCTTTTGCTATGACAAAACCAGATAGCTATCAAATGTGAAATGCATGAAGATTTTATGCACATTCAGGCGGGTGCGCACACTGACACAAACATGCCCTTTACATACATACATATATAAAATGTTTGCAGAGCAAGTGAAAGAAAACTAACAATACGGCCGAAGCCCGTGACTAATGATGTCAGGTGTGTTACAGGTGCTAGCCATTAAGACAAGGTCGTTAAAATTAATTAATAAATTAATACATTTCACGTTTATTTTTAAGTCCAAGTGGATTCAGTGTAGTTCCATAACCAGCCAGCCGGTGGCCATTTTATCACTACCCTGAAAGTCACCGACAAGCTTAAGTTCTTATGTTTGACCAGTTATGGTTATTTTGGCGTCCTAAAAACTTTGACACATGGATATTTTACGACAGTTCCTCACAAAGTGAGCTATATTTTAAACAAGAAGGCTAAGCATACGTTCATCATGTTTGAGAATTGGCCTACACGTTGGCACAATAGGCCACGTTCACATACACCGCGCAGGCGCACACTCAAAATACCCACTGTACTCTTAACTGCAAACTGTAAATTGACTTTTAGATGCAATATGGCCAGCTTACAACAATGCACGTTGAACAATATCGACATCAATTCTGAAGACTAAAGCTATAGCAACTGATGTGGTATTTTGGACAGCTGGAATTGAGAGTTTATTGTCGATTTTATTATGCATACACATTATATCAAATAAATATTTGAAAGTAATATAATTTAAAAATACCAGCAAGTCGATAAATATTGAAAAAGATAAATTTGAATACTTAAGAGATATATTTTATGATAAATCACATGTGGAAATATAGGCTTCACTTATTATATCTTTAGATTGGCTGGTAACACCATAAAAACCTTCTGGACATGCTCTAGAGGCATATTTTGTAAGTGATGAACTGTATTTTTATGCATTTATTACATCTTTTATCTTTGATGGAATATAGACTACCTATCTTTCTGCATTAACATATCAAAAAGGTATCTAGGTTCGGCAAATAGTGCAGAGCAGCATGCGTGCTGAAGGAGTCTGGTGGAAACAGGGAGGAGTTGGAAACTTAGCCAGGGAGACTGACGTTTGCGACGCCTCAAATTATTCGTACACTCTAGCTTGAGGGGTGAACACTGTCGAATGGGACAAAGATCACTGCAGTCTGTGATCTAAACGGCGGCTCGTTAACGTCTTTCGGGGAAGTGGAGGGTAGCCCCAAACGGGAGACGCGAGGAAAAACGCTTTTCCAATGCGCAGAAAGGGGAAGAAAGCTACCGACGCCTTTCGAGAGTAACTATTAAAAGGGGTTGTCATCATATAAAGTCAAATGGGTAAGCGTCTTAAAATGTCCTTAAAATATTAGGATGAAATCTGAAATGCATACAATAAATAAACGTTACAAATGTTGATGCGTTTAAAGCAATTATAAAATCCAGTTTACCTCAGTTGTGTTATAATCATTTGTTGTGTTATGTATTTTACTGTAAAGCTCTCTTTGGACATTGAAATGTCTGCACCGCGTACTGTATTGTTTACTTGGGATATTACATTTAAGTAGACTAATTGAAAAACTTCGAAATTAAATGAAATTAGTAATAGCGTTTTTCTACTTTTAGTGTGTGCCTATTACATATTTGAATATGGATCACTAATGCGCAGTATTTCATTATTACAGAGCAGACATACGGCGAGGTGAATCAGCTTGGCGGTGTATTTGTCAACGGAAGGCCTCTTCCCAATGCAATTAGAATAAGAATTGTTGAACTGGCACAGCTCGGAATAAGACCCTGTGACATAAGCAGGCAACTTCGTGTATCTCATGGCTGCGTAAGCAAGATTTTAGCAAGATACAACGAGACCGGCTCAATCTTACCCGGGGCCATCGGTGGAAGTAAACCTCGGGTCACGACGCCAAACGTGGTAAAAAGCATAAGGGATTACAAGCAATCCGATCCTGGAATATTTGCATGGGAAATACGAGACAGACTTCTAGCCGACGGCGTCTGCGACAAATACAACGTCCCATCAGTGAGCTCTATCAGTCGCATTTTGAGAAATAAAATTGGAAACCTTTCACAGCCAAGTCAGTATGAGGGCAGCAAGCCGTCTCCTCCGCAACTTCCCTACAATCATGTGTATCCTTATTCATATCCCAACGCCATCTCACCAACCGGCGCTAAACTGGGAAACCCTTCTGGTGTGTCTGTAACAGCGGGCCATGTCAGTCTCTCCAGGGCCTGGCCGTCGGTGCACACTGTTAGCAACATTCTAGGGATACGGGCTTTCATGGACCCCTCAGGTAATCTAGCATTTTGCGTATTATTTCTGTAGCATTATATGTCTAAATAGTATATAGCTTGTTTTGGACTCATTTTTGTTTTGTTCTATAGGTTGTTTAATGTTTTCTATATTATCTCTGTTTCTATAATATATTATCAAAACAATCTATAAGAATTTGTATTATTTTTCGAGACAGATGCAAATATTCCTTTGCCTGTTGTTCTAGGATATCGGACAATAAGTAAAATGCCATGCAATATTAGCCTTCATTAGAGCGCGAGCGAGTTGAGGCTTGCCTGGTATAATGTCAGAAGCACAATGTTCAGGGTGACGATGCCATTATGATAAACTACATTGCACAGATCTATTGATTCACGAGAGGACCGCACTATACTAATTACTAGCTATGTAATTATTACACTCCGTTAGAGATTGGTGCCTGTTAAACGCTAATGGCATAAAGCGAGATATATATATATATATATATATACAAAATGATTTGCTGTTAATGCGTGCATGCAAACTCTTTATAGCGATTGCTGGCCCAGATGGCTATCAGCAAAAAATGGAGGACTGGGCAAGTGTTAATAGAGCATCATTTCCTTCCGCCCATGCAGTCAATGGCATTGATAAATCACATATGGAGGCTGATATTAAATACAACCAGGTAAGCTCGACTTTGCATACTGCTTACAATAACGTACATTATAATGTACTACATAAGGTCTTTAATTGTTTACTCTAAACCATAGCCTTTTTTAAAGTCAACCATTTGGACTGTTGTTATTTCTTTCACTTTATAAAAGGTTTAGATACTCGGAAATACGTTGATTTATTGTGTACATCCTCGTATATTTTAAATAAAATAATTAAATGTTCATATTTCTGACAGACCTCATCAAACCTTTCCGGATATGTTCCCGCCTGCGCATACTCTGCCACCAACCAATACGGCGTGTACGGAGGCCCTCCCGGTAACTACGGTCATCACTGGCAGTCTCAAGGCGCGAGCCTGGCTCACCCAAGCAATGGCGCAATGATGCACAGCTCCAACATTCATGCTGCGATGGCATTCAAACGACCATCAGACGGTAAACTATTTTCCAACGAATTTCTACTTCACATGTCATTGTTATCATTATTATAACCTTTATTTAAATAGTTGCCACTGAGATTATCAACCTCTTTTACAATGGTGTCCTGACCAAGACGGGCAGCAATTCAGATAGGACGTAAAGACATTACTGTAAACAAATAATAAATTACATAATTATGTTAGATGTCCTTAATATCAAATGTTTGCATCTTTTCCACGACTGCAGATTGTTTTTACAACCGGTTCCTTATTTAGATTACTTTTTTTTACAGTTAAAGAAACACAAACATGGGTCTCGCCTTATTAGGGAAATGCCTTGTTTGTTTTAACATATTTTAAAACATAAAAAGGCTAGTCTAGAGTTTCCAACGTCACAAGTTATGGACCATTAAACAATTAAACAATGTTATCATTAAGTCGAATTAACTCAATTAAGATGAAGCTTTTGCTTTCTTGGATGTATAAGTGAATAAAAAGTAATTCGCCATTATGTTCATTAAAAGGCAACAAATAGTTTTTGAAGACATTAAAGTGCATGTGCTTAGATAGGGGTGCAACAACGATTGACCTTTAACTGTAATATATTTACGAGACATTAAGAAAGCGCAGAAGAACTCACCAGCTGCGGATAGCACACGCTTTTTGAATTCCGTGGTAGTCGACTGATTTTAAACTCACTGACATTGTCAAATTGTACCCTGGCTGTCGTGCCTTCCAAACACCTTAACGATTATGCTCTTTTGTCACCAACATCAACACGACTGACGTGGCCTGGTTATTTTTCAAGGACTTACGCCAGTTCCAGTAATCTATGATGCTACTACACCCAACCACCCTGTCTTTAGGCAGCATCTGTAAAAATATTCACGGACATTTTGTTCGCTCAACTTGGCAGTGAGCGGAATGTTCTGTTAGCTTAGTGTTTAGTTTACTTACAGCGATGAATTACGACTTATTTGTTCCATAAACCCTCCTTGTTTGATTTTCAGTCGGAGACAGAAAGCCTCCTAGTCCTCTGAGCAAGCACCAGCACGAGGCGCTGAGCAGTGTTCACGCGCTGTCTTTACCTACCTCAGCGTCATAACCTCGGACATCCAGGCCTCCGCCAAAAAGAAGCAACATTGGTTAATACAAGCGCATAGCCAATTGGAAGGGCAATTTCAGGATTTCAACAGTAAGTTATTGACTGAATTCAGAATGTTATGGCTAAAAAGCATTAGATGCGCAAGTTGTTGATTAACTTAACTTTAATAGCTGGAACTGTGGGCATTACCACATGGGATTTCTGCAATATTTGCGGTTTTTTAGATTCTGTAATAACATTTTATTAATTATAAAAACAATATGGTGAATACAAAGTAGTCATATAGAAAATGCGTTGAATGAAGACCGTTGGTTACCTGTTTTCTGGAATTGGACCTTTAATCTTCGTTTGGGAAGATAAAACTAATATACCCCTTTTCATAAAAATGCTAGCGTAAGAATGGGCTGTTTTACATAAAGGGAAACGTTCTTACTGTGGCAACAAAGTCGCATCTCTATATTTTTATAAATCCATTTTGCCTAATAAACGCATGTTTAAAATAACAGCCCTCTTGATTGTCGTGCATTCTTTGTTCTGGTGCTAAGTTGCAACCAACAACCATTGTCTAGATATCAAGTTTTGTTGATAACGATTTGATGGCATGAAATGTATTTCATACATTTTTATTTGAACTTAAAAAATGTTCGTAGCACAAGCTTTCCCCTGAAACCTTACCTAACGTAGTACGGCGGGTATCTATCACCTTATCAAAGGAATCGGCTAACCGTGTCGTTAATCATGAACCGCTTTTGTAAATCGCCCGTAGCATTTTTTCCCTCCTTTTTCTGATAGGCAGGGGTCACATCTGTCATGACCACGCACGCACCCCTCAAAATTCTGTCTGTTTGAAACTGTTTTGAAATTACGGTTTTGTCATTCTCAATAAATTGCGTTTTTTATTGTTGCGTCTTTGTACATGTTGTTGCCTTTGTGCAGTTTTTTAACAATAAAAACTGTAGATATTTGTACTATCTTTAGTAACAGGTAGTATGATTGCACTGTAGGTGCTTCGTCAGCTGTGCAAGCAATATAGGACACGGGCAGACATACATACATACAGACAGATAGACAGATAGACAGATAGACAGATAGACAGATAGATAGATAGATAGATAGATAGATAGATAGATAGATAGATAGATAGATAGATAGATAGATAGATAGATAGATAGATAGATAGATAGATAGATAGATAGATAGATAGATATGTTTGAATATTCCGGGTAATAACTGTATTCTCCTGTAGTACAAGTTAGGCCTACTACAAGCCACAGCGTATCCGCAGTAAGAAGACATTTAGGATAACGACATAACCACGGAGATGGTTATGCGCAAACAAAGTACGTTATATATAGGCATTGTCTGTATACGGTTTGATTAATTTTAGACACAAATGCAAGATGACATACGTATATGTAATCTTGTATATTTGATATAAATAGCCTTTGTAATGTAGGCTATTGTATATTTAACCTTCGCTTCACGTGATGTAAACTCACTGGACAACAGCAATTTCGGGATTGTGTCAAATTGTATTTCAAGTAGTTATGTGTCGTTGTGTATCGTATTATTATTATTATTTTAAATACTTTTTATGCCCAAATTTGTCATGGACTTCCCAAAAGTGTATTGGGTTTCTCAGCGGATTTTGTATTAGGACGTTTATAGCCTAATTAAAGCTTGTTGCCACATTAGTAATGAGGCGGAATGTACACAGAACTTTAAACTCGCTTCCAAGCAATTATGAAGACTTTCGGGAAACTCTTACAAAAGCTGCACATATCGTAATATTAATCTAATTGATATCGGAAACGGGGAAACTATGCCCCAGACCTCTAGACACACAATGGTGAGGCGACTGGTGCAGTTTCCCCCTTTGATTCTGTAAATAAAATATTAATTTAAAGTAACAATGTAGACTATTACCGAAAGTGCTTTGCAAACCTTTTTCATTCATTTCCCTTTGCGCCCTTCCTTGCAAATTTAGCATAACGATGTTTAAATGTACAAATAAAACTGATGCTATATATTTAAAAGATTAAAATAACTTCTACTTTATGGACAGTACAGCCAATAATTCACTACCACTACTTAATGAAGGCTGATCACGTGATTCCTTTGCACGCGGGCGTCCAAGTTCTGCGGTCACGAGTCAAGCGTGAACAGCGGGCTATGCACTATTGAAGTAGCATAGGTAGGCTGCTACACGGCAGAAAAAGATATAATTTAGACTTAGCTTTGTTTAATTTAGATTTAAACGAAGGTTTTTACTTTTTATGTTTTGTCAATTCGGCTTCATTGAAAACGCATGCTAACGTTTTACATAGGTACACTGTAATTTTTTACACGGGCGCTTCAGTTTGTGGAATGTGTGTAACTATTACTCACAAATCAAAAACCAAGGTCGTGGTTGATGTTGTTGTTGTTATTTTAATAATAACTAGGAAAATAAACTATCAAATAAAATGAATAACATTACAATCAAAACATTACAAAAATCTAAATCGTTATGAAGTGCAATATCACTTATTCATAAACGTTTCCTTTGATTAATAATGAAAACACACTCACGCGCCAACAGGTACACACGTACACGGGCAAAACATTGTGCTACTTGAAGTAAAAAAAACACAAATAGACTCTACAAGTCTTATGAGACGCTCCAATTTAGCGCTATATATTAATCTTGACTTCGTCTTGGTTTCGTACAGACAATGTGCACATAACAGGATTTGATGAAAAATAATCCTAAGGGTTTATGAAGTGATCAAAATATCTCAGAAGAGTCATCAGGAATTTTAGTATTTTCATACATAGCCTACTTAAATAGATAAATACATTTCATATTTTAAAATAAATAAAGTTCTATGTAAATAAACGGATTATCACGCATTTAATGAGATAATTCAATGTAAATAACTGGTATCCTTGGAATTAAAAACATTACCGATTAGTTTCATATCCCTTACCAAGTCGTTTCGCGTAATTCATGGTATTGGGACAAAATAGTTTAACCATTGTAACCTAATTATATATCAAGCTCGGTTATTAAGTTTGTTAACACACTCAGTCGGAAGTAAGTCTTCGGTCATCGGTCTTTCAAGGCTTAACTTTGTGTTTGTTCAGACAAATCCGGTAGCCTAGGTAATGGAAGGCGCAACCTGATCCAACAGCAAACAACTCTATCTGAACGGGACATGCCATCACACAGCAAGATAGGCTGGGACCGGTCAAATAATGCAGTCGATAAAGCACAATGGGCTAAGACTAGGCGTAAGTACACCATTTTAGAACCACTATGCAAATGTACCAAGTTTCTGTAATACGGTAGAACAAGGTAACGTGATGTCACTGCAGCGGAAAGTTGGAAAGCCAGGTTCTAGTTCAACAATCATTGAAGTTAATATTTAATTCATGTTTACACCTGACAGATTTCTTTTCTCAATATTTATTGTTTGCAGAAAACTGTGACTGTTAGTAGAAGCACCCGGTTCCACATATCTCATTTTGAATCGATTCAGTTTATCTCTCCAATACTTCATCAACAGTGTCCTTCATCAGAGCGGGTTTGTCATGCAGTTATTTCCCTTTCATTAAGCAACGACAGTGATCGATGCACGCACGCAAGAAGAAACCAAAGCACGGCGTTCCTTAATCCCTGTTTTAAATTGAACAGGTTCTCTGTGACGCATTCTGAAAGAGAGCTGTCATATTACATCATCATGATTAATGACCACAGACAGAAAATACTGATAACACGTCACAAAGAAAGAACGTATCAGACTTGACGTGTTAATTGACGGGTATTACCGTATACAGTGTTTCTTTTTTTATTGTTCTCCACGCCTTGGAGTTTCTAGATCATCTTAAACTCAGCCAAGTTAAACATGATTTAGTGTACCAGACAGCTACAGTCCAGGATGCGCAGTTGCAGTCGCTCATACAGACGGCAGGTGCCGTGAGATACACTGCACACAGAGCATGAAACCACAGTCGCAGGTCTCCACCCTTTCAGCATTACCGTCTCGTCCTGAGGTTACAACACCTTCCACAGACACAGACTCATACACGTGCACACATGCATGCACCCAAACACACACGCACAGGTATACACACGCGTGCACGCACACCATGTTATCCATGCAGTTTTGCAGGAATTTGTACCTATACAGTTGTTTATTAACCACAATAGCATCTTTCTAAAACACTGCACTCTAAATATTTACTGTAATATAATCGCCATTAATGTAAATGCCTGGGGAGCCCATCACAGACATTTTCTTCTTTGACTGGTGCAAACAAGACTTCATGGGAAATGGCGGCATGGTGCTCTGCGCATACACAGTCTTAAGTGGCCTTCACAGGCTTAAATTACATTGTTTGTTAACTGCTTTCAGTCAAAGCCCAAGTCAAGCTTTGACCAAGTCAAGTGTGTGTGTGTGTGTGTGTGTGTGTGTGAGTGTGTGTGTGTGTGTGTGTGTATGCACGCATGTATATGTACATGCACATGTGTGCGTGTGTGAGTGTGTATGCACGCATGCATATGTGCATGCATGTGTGTGTGTGTATGAGTGTGTGTGTGTAAGAGAGAGACAGCGAGAGAGAGAGAGCGATAAGCAGAAGAGCTGTCAGCTGGGGCAGCTCATCCATTCCTCCTGGCATGCATTGTCCAGACTTCAAAGTCAGTTTAGGTGTGCTTTTGTTCCCTCGACTGGGTAGAGGGATAACACGCAGACAAGGCAACCCAAAGGCTATAAAATATTAGAAATCCTCTTTGTTATGGGGTACTGACTAAACAAATGCGCACAATGTGCAGTGCTGTCATACTGTTGTGCAGAATAATAAAGTTAAGAATATTGCACTGAACATGGCAGTGCAAGAGAACATAGATGAATATAGATCTGAAACTGGACCACAGAGGTGATAATATCCACTGTGTGAGAGGTGTGTGTGGCCTAAACCCTTAGAGCAGTAAGCAAGAGTGTATTAATGATGTGTTTTCTAATGATGTGCTTTTATTAATGATGTGACTTCTAAGTAAACAGAAAGTGAAATGATTGAGTTTAAAGATTGAGTCTATTTAATTTAAAGAGAATTCAATAAAACTAAATTTGGCATTTGTCTGCTTGTACAAGACACAGATTGTGTGGAAGGAAGCATATGTGTGTGTGTGTGTGCGCATGTGCGTGTATGCATCATGGCTAAGCCTGGCGTGACTAAATGGTGTTCCAGCTCAATGCATGAATTCTCCATAGGTCTGCAGCAGCTCAACACACACACACACACATACACACACAGAGCAATGTTCACACTCACACACCCACACACATCAAAACGCTCTCTCACACATACACACAATCACACAAAGAGCAAGAGTTAAGCACGTGGGCCCATCTAGGAGCATGTTGGTGGAATGCGCCGCCATGCTAATGGTAAAGTACACTGTTGTAGGGACCCCATTTTTGCATCACCTTTAGGATTTCTAAAACACTTAAGTGACTAAGTGGCCCAAAATACTGCTGTCCTGATGTCCTGCTGTGGTGCTGTCCTGCACTCTGGTTTCATGAAATGACCAGAGACCAATTTGAAATTTGATATTTTGAAATGATGAGATATTAAATTGAAAAATGTGAACTCAGTTGTAGTTCCTTTCATATATTTGAGTTTGATTATTTGCAAATCAACAGTTTAATATTTAACATTGTCTTGTAATATGGAGTTTCTCACCAGTCTTGCACCATGTTGTTTTACTTTAGAAATACAGTTTTAACTGTAAAAAGCCTCTAAACTGTAACAGATAAAGGCCTAGCTGAATTTTCCTACTGTCAAAAGTACATAGATGAATTGCAACATATGAATTATGCATCTTTAATCATTGTCAGGTTATTTTATAAGCATAATCACTATAACAAAACAAACTGGTGTGAAAATTTGTTGGTGAGATGAAAGTGCTCTCTGTTCCAATAAATGTTGTAGATCTTTTTGTGATAAATGTTAAATTCCAAATTCCATACAAGCCCAGACCACAGTTTAGGCCACAGCCCGGACCACAGCACATACCACAGCCCGGACCACAGCACAGACCACAGCCCGGACCACAGTTTAGGCCACAGCCCGGACCACAGCACAGACCACAGCCCGGATCACAGTTTAGGCCACAGCCCGGACCACAGCACAGACCACAGCCCAGACCACAGTTTAGGCCACAGCCCGGACCACAGCACAGACCACAGCCCAGACCACAGTTTAGGCCACAGCCCAGACCACAGCACAGACCACAGCACAGACCACATCACAGACCACAGCCCGGACCACAGTTTAGGCCACAGCCCGGATCACAGCACAGACCACAGCCCGGACCACAGTTTAGGCCACATCACAGACCACAGCACAGACCACAGCCTCCAGGACCACAGCTTAGGCCACAGCCCGGACCACAGCACAGACCACAGCCCAGGTCCTTCTTGTGCGTGCTAGCCTAGCTGTGCCCAACACCCGCCGTGTCTCCTGCCTGACCAAGTCCGACTCGTTTTTCCTCCGTGATGACATCAGAAGTGCCACTGTGCTCAACTCGCCCCTTCGTGTGGAAACAAGAGAAAGAAAGAGGAAGAAAACCATGGCGGGTAAAAGCACGGAGATGCTGTGCATTGATCTCGCCGTGGCGAGCGCCTCTGAAAGAGCTGCGCAAGCTCTGATAGCATCTTTAATGAATAGCTGCGTGTGCATCATGTTGCTGACTGATTATCATCATTCAGGGAGGCGAGAGAGTTCAAGTCCTGACGCCAATCTCAAGATTCCATCACCGCACGCCGCTGCTCTAGCAAAAGCTCAACTCAGGTGGCCAGTGTGGAAATAGCCCCCCCCCTACCTGTCACAGCACCACCCAGGTTTAACCTCCTGTGTGTGTGCGTGTGTGTGTGTGCGTGTATGTGTGTGTGTGTGTGTGTGTGTGTGTGTGTGTGTGTGTGTGTGTGTGTGTGTGTGTGTGTGTGTGTGTGTGTGTGTGTGTGTGTGTGTGTGTGTGTGTGTGTGCATGTGTGTGTGTGTGTGTGTGTGTGTGAAGGCTCCTTGATTATCAAGTCCCACGCATCTTTGCAATAACACAGTAGCATTTCATTTCACAGAAAACAGAGATGGGTATCGCTGCGTGTTTTCCCTTTGATCTGGGCTGAACTGAGGGGTTAAAGAGAAGCAGGGGTTTGTGGGAAGTCTGGGATGGCAGGGAGAAGGGGTTTTGTCAAGATGCTCTGCCCACACATAGAACATACGGGGCACTGGGCTACTGGAGAACGTGGAAAGATTAACTCCAATATACTGTAGTTCTTTTTGTTCCTTAATCATTTTATCCCACAGTATATATTATTTTTACATTTTATATTATATAAAACAATACATAATATTATTCTATAATCTATATAATCTAACCCAATGTAATATTAAAATGCTGACTGAATAGAAGTCTCATTTCAATTCAATTGAATTCAACTTCATTATAATATACACATTTGCAAATGGATTTGCAAATGGATTTATGTGTTATGTAAAAGAGCAATTTTAAAACACAGTGGGAATCCAACATGCTTCATATAAAAGGACTAAATAACAATAAATGTCAATAAGAACCTTTATCTTGCCTCAGGTGTAAGCATATATAATTCAATACAAAAACACAGTGTCCAGTTGAGAGTCACTGGACATGCGGCCCACTACTGAGAGGAAGATTAAGGCCATATGCAGGTCTGAACATGATTATTTGGTCGGTCTTTGTCGGTACAGGTGTCAATATTGTTCTTCTAATAATAGATAAATAAATAATGCATGACTTTGCTAAATGTAAACCATATAAAGAACATTACGTAATACCTACGTGCAGATAAAATTAATGTGATGTGTATGTGATGTGCAGTCGTCAGTCCAAGAGGAAGATGTTTACAATCGCATGTTGCGAGTGGGTTATAGGTAATATGTGTGAGTAGAGCGACAGTTCCAAATAAATGAGAGACATTTTCATTTGCAGTTCATCTGGTGTATCTTGGCTGCTTGTGGTTAAGAAGCCATTCCTCAGTCTGGAAGTGCTGGACTGAATGTTCCGGAATCGTTTCCCCGGGTGCCGGTGGTACAGGCTGTGGCTAGGGTGGGCGGGGTCTGGGACAATGCTGATGCTTGTCTGCCGGCCTCTTTCTTTGTAGATGTCTTATAGTGAAAGCAGTTTGATTGGTGTACTGCCACGCCACACCAAGATGCTACCAGGCAGAACGTTTCTCCACTGTGCATTTGTGGAAGCCAGTCAGGAATCAGGGACTTTTGCTCAGACGTGTTAGATAATAGAGGTGTTGTTGGGCTTTCTTCATGAACGATGGTATTATGTGTGTGTTCAACAGTGTGATATCGTACAGATGTGTGTATGGTTGGCGTTAACAGTGTGATACTTTACAGGTGTGTATGGTTAGTGTTAACAGTGTGATTCCCAACAGATGTGTGTATGGTTAGGGTTAACAGTGTGATACTTTACAGATGTGTATAAGGTTAGTGTTAACAGTGTAATACTTTACAGGTGTGTATGGTTAGTGTTAACAGTGTGATTCCCAACAGATGTGTGTAAGGTTAG